>KQ994546.1:166343-204710 GCA_001598015.1 Dorcoceras hygrometricum
ACATCCAGACGTGAGCTACAGTAGACCAGCTGTTGCTATGCATCCAGTCGCGAGCTACAGTGGACCCAGTCGCAGGCTACAGTGCTATTGCATATCCAGTCGACATGGAATCCAGACGCAAGAAAAGCAGAAGTAGCGAAAATTGCAACCAGGCGCAAAGTATCCATTCGTCAAAGAAACCAGACGCAATGAACATCCAGACGTGAGCTACAGTAGACCAGCTGTTGCTATGCATCCAGTCACGAGCTACAGTGGACCCAGTCGCAGGCTACAGTGCTATTGCATATCCAGTCGACATGGAATCCAGACGCAAGAAAAGCAGAAGTAGCGAAAAATTGCAACCAGGCGCAAAGTATCCATTCGTCAAAGAAACCAGACGCAATGATTGAAGAATCAACCAGTAGCGAAGCAGTTGACAAATTACGAAGAGTTACTAAAGCTGGATGTCAACTGCTGAGCTTATTTCAAAATACTGAAGACGACAAAAAGGCCTGCAAAAGAAAGGACAAAAAGGACAATCCCTGTCGGTGCTTTACAGAACACATTTGAACGGGAAGATTTTATGTCCAACGGATTGAATTTGAACAGAGCTTATATACAAAGACAACGCCATTGAAGAGCAAGGGCTGTTGCAGAGACTGTTGGTTGAAGATGACTGTGCGATAATACAGTGCACCAACAGGGGAAAGAAAAATAGAAGTACGAAGCAGTCGACCACCATTAGAGAGGAGCTTGCTACGAGCGTCGACTGCTGAGTTCTTATCAGCTTTTGTAGAGCATTTCCCTAGTGTGTGAGAAACAGAGAGTTGAGCGTTTCATTGTAACAATCTCACACACAGATTCACTCGCACATTTCGTGAGTTGAGCTATTTAGAATAGCGAGTGAATCAAAACCCAAATGCAAACAGTTACCGTCCAAGAACGAAGACGTTAAACTCTGTGTATGTAGTCTTTTAACAGAGACGTTAAACAAATTCTGAGTGAATAGCCGAGGGCTGGTAGTTTCTAGGAGTTCTCGCAGCTGCTGGTTGCGGGATTGGGTCTGTACACGTTGTATAGATCAAATCTTCTAGTGGAGCCTTCCGAGGTGGAAGAAGGGGAGACGTAGGACATTGAGGTCCGAACTTCCAGAAACAAATATGCTGAGTATTGTATTCTGTTATTCATTCCGCATATGCATTCATACTTATTTAGCACGAATACACAGTTAGCACACTTGCACAGTCGAACAGATTTATGTTGTACATAAATCTGTTTGAGTTGTTTTAAAATATAGGATTCAGTTCTGGTGTTTTCCGCATGATTTTAATTCATGCCAGATCTGTCTCCGATGCTCTGTTTTTAATGTTCAAGAACCAGAGGTATTGCACCTCACATCCAGTTATAGCAGCACGCAAAATTTTTAATGATCCATTTTAGAAATAGCGCCTGCTAAGTTCTTTTGATCCTTTCAAAACTGGACCAACAAGTGGTATCAGAGCGGGTTGTTCTTGAACGAGCACTCATTTTAAAACTCATGTGCTATGTTTTAAATGTTTTTAACTGTTTTGAGAAGCTTATCTTATGAAGGCCAGATGATTTGTTTTAATATAGAACTGGTTTTCTCTTGATGAACTGTCACGGGATGCGCGAGTTCCGTGCGGATGCCAAGATTCTATTTTCGTTGTGCTGTAAGATCACCTGGAGCGAGGCTCGGTGACAAGCACATGGGACGAAATAGGAGAATGAAAATCTGAGCATTGATCTGTTTACTGGTTCTTCTTATGTAAGTAACTCAGTAGCACATGCTTATTTGAAACATTTTTGATGCTCTGATAGTTTTCTATTGCTCTGTTATGCGGATTTCAGCTGATGCTTCAATCTTTGTTTCTAAAATGATTTGAGCTTATGTTATATAAGACAGGGAGAGTGGCGTCTTTGTCTTTATTAATTTGAGCCATCTGCATCAGTTTCAATCGTGTTTTTCAAAATCATAACATACTGTTGCATATGGTTCTTCCCAAAATGCTTTTCATTTTCCAAAATCTAAATATTCCTGCTGTCACGTTGTTTTTGTTGTGACAGTGAAGGGAGAGCTTTGATTTAAATTTCGGGAAAACCAGCTTTCGATCTCTTTTTGATTCCCACAAAAAGGGGAGAGAATTGTTAGTACATGCATTGATTATTTAAGGTTTTGTGTAAATCAAAAAGGGAGAGATTGATGGATCTGTGTAAACAGATCCTGATTAAGTTTTGAATTACACAAAACCTATTATTGTGTTTCTAACAATTCTACTTAGTGTACAGATTCTAGCTATCGAAGAAAGATGTCGCGAAGCTAAATTTGTCCAGTCGATGGTTCTCAAGATAAAATTCAGCAGCTGGTTTGATTCATTATTGTAAACGGCAGCTGGATTGACAATGGAGACGTCCAAAGTTGAGTCGGTTGTTCGTAATTAGGCGGAGGCCAATTTAGACCAGCAGCTGTGATATTTGCTAAAGACTGGAGAAAGAATCGAAGAAGAAGATGAACAGTGGAGCGCTAACAAGAGCTGGTATCAGCAATGATGACGTCAGCTTATCTATTGGAAGGAGCTGCAAGCAGCAACGATGATGTCAGCATTGCTGATTGAAAGAAATCGAGATTCAGAAACCATGACGTCAGCATGTCTGCTGGAGGAAGCTACGAACAGTGATGATGACATCAACAGTGATGGCAGATAGCTACAGTACATCCAGACGCAAGCAACAGTACATCCAGACGTGAGCTACAGTAGACCAGCTGTTGCTATGCATCCAGTCACGAGCTACAGTGGACCCAGTCGCAGGCTACAGTGCTATTGCATATCCAGTCGACATGGAATCCAGACGCAAGAAAAGCAGAAGTAGCGAAAAATTGCAACCAGGCGCAAAGTATCAAGTCGTCAAAGAAACCAGACGCAATGATTGAAGAATCAACCAGTAGCGAAGCAGTTGACAAATTACGAAGAGTTACTAAAGCTGGATGTCAAATGCTGAGATTATTTCAAAATACTGAAGACGACAAAAAGGCCTGCAAAAGAAAGGACACAAAGGACAATCCCTGTCGGTGCTTTACAGAACGGGAAGATTTTGTGTCCAACGGATTGAATTTGAACAGAGGCTTATATACGAAGACAACGCCATTGAAGAGCAAGGGCTGTTGCAGAGACTGTTGGTTGAAGATGACTGTGCGATAATACAGCGCACCAAAAGGGGAAAGAAAAATAGAAGTACGAAGCAGTCGACCACCATTAGAGAGGAGCTTGCTATGAGCGTCGACTGCTGAGTTCTTATCAGCTCTTGTAGAGCATTTCCCTAGTGTGTGAGAAACAGAGAGTTGAGCGTTTCATTGTAACAATCTCACACACAGATTCACTCGCACATTTCGTGAGTTGAGATATTTAGAATAGCGAGTGAATCAAAACCCAAATGCAAACAGTTACCGTCCAAGCACGAAGACGTTAAACTCTGTGTATGTAGTCTTTTAACAGAGACGTTAAACAAGTTCTGAGTGAACAGCCGAGGGATGGTAGTCTCTAGGAGTTCTCGCAGCTGCTGGTTGCGGGATTGGGTCTGTACACGTTGTATAGATCAAATCTTCTAGTGGAGCCTTCCGAGGTGGAAGAAGGGGAGACGTAGGACATTGAGGTACGAACTTCCAGAAACAAATAACTGAGTATTGTATTCTGTTATTCATTCGACATATGCATTCATACTTATTTAGCACGCATACACAGTTAGCACACTTGCACAGTCGAACAGATTTATGTTGTACATAAATCTGTTTGAGTTGTTTTAAAATATAGGATTCAGTTATGATGTTTTCCACATGATTTTAATTCATACCAGACCTGTCTCCGGTGCTCTGTTTTTAATGTTCAAGAACCAGAGGTATTGCACCTCACATCCAGTTATAGCAGCGTGCAAAATTTTTAATGATCCATTTTAGAAATAGCGCCTGCTAAGTTCTTTTGATCCTTTCAAAACCGGACCAACAATGTTTCAGAGATTCGTAGCTTTTTGGGACTGGCTAGCTATTACCGATGTTTTATTGAGGGATTCTATAGTATAGCTAAGCCTATGACGCAGTTGACCCAGAAAGACAAAAGATTTGTTTGGACAGAAGAATGCGAGAATAGCTTTCGATTGCTCAAAGAGACGCTAACCACAGTGCCAGTGCTGGCTTTGCCTTCGGGTTCAGGTGGTTTTGTGGTGTGTTCCGATGCTTCGCTTAATGGATTGGGTTGTGTGGTGATGCAGAATGGTCGAGTCATTGTGTATGCCTCTCGTCAGTTGAAACCGCATGAGACTCGATACCCAGTTCATGATTTGGAGTTGGCAGCAGTGGTCTTTGCCTTGAAGATTTGGCACCACTATCTGTATGGCGAACAGTTTGTGGTGCACCGACCACAAGAGTCTTCAGTATCTGTTTTCCCAGCCAGATTTGAACATGAGACAGCGTAGATGGATGGAGCTGCTTAAGGATTTTGATTGTGAGATCCAATATCAACCTGGGAAAGTGAATGAGTTGCTGATGCATTGAGCAGAAAGGCTCAAGTGGCTATACTTGCTTCGTTGCAGATTTCGAAGGTTCATGAGCATTTAAGCACTACAGGTTGGTGTTTTTACCCAGGTGAGGATTATGTTGTGGTTTCTTCTTTTCAAGTTGAGCCATAGATTGTTGCGAGTATTAGAGAAGCTCAGAGAACAGATCCATCTATCCACGAGTTGAAGTTGAAAGTTAGAGCTGGACAGTTGGAAGACTATTCTGTCTCATCTGATGGTTGTTTGAGCTTTCGTGGCAGGTTGGTAGTGCCAAATCTGTTTGATTTGAAGGAGGAGATCTTGAGAGAAGCACACTGTAGTAGACATAGTGTCCATCCTGGTGCAAGGAAGATGTATCATGCATTGAAACCGCACTTCTGGTGGGCAGGTTTGAAGAGTGATGTTGCTTGTTTTGTCGCTCGATGTCTGAATTTTCAACAAGTTAAGGCAGAAAGGATGAGACCGGGTGGTCTATTACAGAGTTTAGTGGTGCCCCAATGGAATTGGGAGCACATAGATATGGATTTTGTAAGAGGTTGTGATGCTATTTGGGTTGTTCTAGAAAGAATTTCAAAGTCTGCTCACTTCATTCCCTACAATATGACGTACTCTTTGAAGAAAATGGCGAAACTGTACATAGATTTTGTGGTGCGATTGCATGGAGTGCCTATGTCCATTGTTTCAGATCGAGATCCGAGGTTTACTTTCAGATTTTGGAAGAGTTTGCAAACAACTTTGGGCACCATATTGACTATGAGTACAGCTTATCATCCTCAAACCGATGGTCAATCTGAGAGGACTATCCAGGCTTTGGAGGATATGTTTGTTGGATGTCCGGATCCGCCCCCTCGGTCAGGCAGCGGAAGAACAAAAATTTATAGAACCGGGAGGCGATCAATACGAAAATCAATTCTACATTCTACGACATTCATAGGATGTTTAGCGTGTTACCTCGCTGGCACTCGTGCCTGGCTCCAACCGGTGTTTCAAGAACCCGGCGCTTCTCGGTAGATTGCGGTAGATACGCCAATCCGGTCCACGACCAGATCCGAAACTCCTTCGTCAGACTGCACTAGAAGTCCTGACGAGATCAGCACGATCGGATTCTCCTCGAAAAACTAGGCCGGAACAAATTCCGCCGAAGTGGCGGCGACGGCGGCGGCGCACGGCGGCGGCGGCGGCGGCGGCGCATGATAGCCGTCATACCCACTATCACATCTAACATACGCTTTAGTGTATTCTAGGTCTTTACTCAACACAATTGTAAATCATTACACACATAATGAAAGTAAAGAATGCCATATAAAAGAATGCGAATATCATATATAAAGATCGTTTGTACAAGAGTCAATAAAACCCACACGCCACAAGTTGGCTAGTTGGGCATCTACTCTAACAATGTTGAGAGCTGTGGTGTTGGATTTCAGTGGTAGTTGGCAATATTCGTTATCTTTTGTTGAGTTTTCTTATAATAACAACTACCAGGTGACAATTGGAATTGCACCATTTGAGGCATTGTATGGTAGGAAGTGCAGATCGCCAATCTGTTGGGAATAAGTGGGGGAGAAACAGCTGTCTTCTCCAGAATTTGTGCAGCAGATGAGAGATCAAGTAGATTTGATTCGGCAACGTATGAAAGCTGCACAAAATCGCCAAGATAGTTATGCGAACAGAAGGTGTAGGCCTTTATAATTTCAAGTTGGAGATCTGGTTTTCATGAAAGTTTCTCCTTTCAGAAGTGTTATGAGATTTGGTCTCAAGGGTAAGTTAGCTCATCGTTATGTTGGACCTTATGAGATTGTGGAAACGATCGGTCTGTTGGCTTATCTCTTATTATTGCCACCAGATCTGTCCTCATTGCATGATGTGTTTTATGTGTCTATGTTGAGAAAGTATGAGCCAGATCCCTCTCATGTGTTGCGAACTGACGAGGTAGAGCTTGATCGAGCGCTGAGTTATGTGGAATATCCCTTACAGATCTTAGACAGGAAGGAGAAACAGCTCAGGAACAAGACCATTCCCTTGGTGATGGTTCAGTGGAGCAAACATGGTAGAGAAGAAGCTACGTGGGAGTTAGAAGAGAAAATGCAACGCGAATGGCCTCATCTGTTTGAGTAGATCTTGCATTAACTCCAGTAGCTAGTTCGCTTGTCGTCTTGAACTCTTGGTTAGTAGCCTCTTGTTGTGTGTTAGGGTGCTGCTGGTTGTTTTGTGTGTAGCGTGGTTTTCCAGTGTTGGTTTTTTTGTTGAAGTTTTGTTCAGTTCTGGAGTTGTTCTTTGATTTCGAGGACGAAATCTTATTTTCAGTGGGGGAGAGATGTGAGACCCGAAAGATTATTTTATTAATTGAGTTAATTAATCAGGTTTTGGATAGAACAGATTTGGCGTGAACAGATATGGGATGGATCGGCTTTGAGCTTGTATGCTTGGTGAGCGTATCGAGTTTCTCTATATATTGGTCTTTAGAACAGCTCTGGACAGTTGTAGAGTGCTGCGGGGTAGTAAGCAGATTTGGACAGTTGAGAAGTGCTGGTTGGTGACTTCGGCTTTGACGTTGGGTGATTGTAATCGATGATAGAGGTCAAATATGGTTGTTGTAAAGTATTTTGAGTTTGCTAATGGATGTCCTATTCGGGTGGCGAAACGTCGTCGTTCGTAAGAAACCAGATTTGAGATGCGTAAGTTGTTAGCGCTGTGTAAATCGGCCTGGTTCGAGGGTTTGGTGTTGACCGGTTTCGGGTTGTCTAGATCGGAAGGCAGTGCGATGTCGTTTTGGGTATTAACAAATGCTGGTCAGTGTTAGTGTCAGATCTGGTCATTCGGATCTGAGTTGCGATGCAACGCCATTTAGCGATAACAAATTGGTGTTAGCGGGGTGACGTGTACAGTGGAATAGTGGACTTCTGTGCGATTTCGTTTTGAAGGAAGTTCAATCTGTTTTAGCGTGTGGTCCAGATCTGGAGTGGTACTCACATCTGAGTGGGTATCAGCTTTGAGCCAGTGTTGTTGGTGGTTACTGTTCATCAGATTTGGGGAACTTAAGTTGTATTTATAAAGGACTTTGACTGGTCTCGCCATTATTTTCCCGACACTTGGAAATATTTCCCGTAAGCTTACTCTGTCGCGATACCCTAGCTACTGTTCATCGAACCTTATCTTCTCTGATTTCCGATGGTAGAAAACTCTGATTAGAGCAAGAGTGGTAGCGTTGGAATCCTCTTACCAAGGCGTTTCTTCTTATACCTCTTTCGGAGGCTTGAGTTAAGATGGAAGAAGATCGCGAAAGAAGCTACCTTGTGTAGTCTGTTAGCATTTCGGCAGATTTGCTTTTCCGTTCAGGTAATGCTTTCGGGTAAGAGCTAGATCCTCCCTTACGCTTCGTTTAGAGCTGTCTATTGTGATAGAAGGGTAGGATAGAGCTGGTGGAGCTCGTAGCTCCCAGTTCGTAGTTCTGTGCTACAGCCCCTGAGTTTTGTTGTTGTTGTTTGGCCAAGAAGGTGGCAGATTTGAGTTGATCGGGACTTTGTTATGGTAATTGTAGCTCAGAAAGCTAAAGTACGGATGTGAGATTATGATTACAGCTTTGAGATGGACTTGTGTATAAACGGCGTGTGCTGTTATGTTGAGCAGTGTGTATACTGTTGCTTGCATCTGTTTTGTGTATATTATCCTGGAAGTTGTATGCATACACGCATATCATGTTGTTCTGCTCATTCCTTTGCGAGCCTTGTTAACAGCCGCTGTGAGAACCCCTGATATGTTGTTGTTTGCTGTTGATCTAATCCTTGTTGACAGGGTGCATGTGATTGAGCGCCTGAGTAGCTCCAAGTTCTCTCATATGCGATATGGCATTCTAGTTCTGGCTGGTGCTGATGTTTTATGTGATTGAGCGCATGGGTAGCTCCCATTCTCTCACATGAGTTGCGGCCATCCCTGTAATCTGTTGTGATTGGTACCATGTGTGATCGAGCACCTGGGTAACTCCCATTCTCTCACACATTCGGTTATCACTTCCAGTTCTGGTATTTAGCTTTGTGCAGTCCTTTGGATCCTTTGAGCTCCATGTTCTCATGCATAGCATCGCATTTGTATCTTGCTCTATCTGCATGCTGTTTTATATTGCTTCCGTACTGGGGTTTGACCCCATGTCCCTCTGGGGCTGGATTGTCTTTTTTGCCTGTGTGTTGTTCAGGTTATCCAAGTTTCTCAGCTGGTCGTGGAGATGGCTCAGCTGGTGATGCCCAGGAGGTGGATAGAGTGTCCCAGTTATGTAAAATATATAGTTATGTAGTAGAGTCATCACATGGGGAATGCCCGATGTGATGTTCTATTGCTAATTTGCGTCTATGTTGAGCGAGAGACTTGCTATGTCTGTATTTATTTGTAGACGCTCTATATGTTTGTATCTGTTGTGGTTGGTTTTCTGTTGTTGTAGAACCAGTATTTTGAGTGTCGTTGTATTTTAAATTATGTTTTCTAAGTCAGGACAAAGCAAAAAATTTTAGCCACTTTTTAAATGCTTCCGCGATTGTATTTTTTTGCGTGGTTATTCTCTGTATTGAGCACCGGGCCTGACAGCGTCGATCCAGCCGATCAACCGTTGAAGTGCCAATTCCCTCGTGGAATTGGTCGGAGCCAGGCGCCTAGACGCCAGCAAGGTAACTTTATAAACTTTCTATGAATGTTTAGATTATTGTTTAGGTCTATTGACCGTTCCCGGGCTCCAATTTATTTAAATTCTTCCGCTGCACCCCGGGAGCGGGATCCGGATCCGCCGCTGCACCAACAGTGGTATAAGAGCTTTGGCTCGGATCTGTCAATACACCATTCTACCTGAATTGCATCAAAAATCTTGTTTTTCAAAAAAATAAAATAAAATTTTTCGGCCGCACGCCACCATCGGCCACCGCACGCAACTGCCGCGCGTGCATCGCTGCACGTATCGCGTAGGTGGGCTCGTGTTGTGCGCGCACGTATCGGCAGGCATTGCGCGCCTGTCGCGCACGCTTGTGTCGCATCCGCCGCTCCTCCTGCACGAGCTGGTCGCGCAGTTGGCCGGCCCCCGTGCGCCCACGTTGGGCACAGGGACGCGCACGGCGTGCAGCGGAGATGAGGCAGCGGATTTTGAATTCTAGGGTTTTTCCGGTCTGTCCCGGACGGCCCGAGGGGTTTCTGGGCCGATACTTGCTATTGTGCCTTTTGGTTGGACCAAAATTATTTTTTGAAAAATTTTTAGATATTGGACCTAAAATTGTTTTAAGCCCAAAATTTATGCAATTAAAATGACACTTAAAATTGAGATATTTTATAAAATATGATTTTATATTTAAAATATGATTTTTTTGGATAAAATCAAATTTGATTTGATTATTTTATTTATATCAAGTTAATTGGATTAATTGAATAGATAATGTTTGGGATGATCGAGAGTCATGCCCAATGTGTTAGGTGTATGCTAGGTTTTACATTTCTTGGTTGTAATATTGTTGAAATCATTTCAAAGTGAGCCTAGTTTGTGGCCCGTTTTCCACCCCTTTAAAATGTGTCCCTCTTTGTCATGGATATTTAAATGTAAATATTAGACTTAGTAGGAGGATAATTTTGAAGATGGTGGAGATGATGATCAAAGATATTGAAGACTCAAGACATGTAAAACTGGAAGCTTGTGTAATAGGATTGCATTTGCATATTGCATATCATATAGGATTGGACGATATTGAAGACTCAAGACATGTAAAACTGGAAGCTTGTGTAATAGGATTGCATTTGCATATTGCATATCATATAGGATTGGACCTAGATCCGTACTTGGCAACCACGGATCGCATAGCTCTCGGTTATCGATCATCCCAATTGTATATGTGATGTATATCTGTTGAATCCGCAATTTTTAAATTTGATTTAAAATTATTGAGATCAAATTTCAAAATTAAAATCCCTCATTTTAAATTTGATTTAAAATTTATATCAAGATTAAAAGTTTCAAGATTAAATTGAAGTTAGTTTATTGATAATTATGATGTGACAAAACGTTATCTAAGGGAGTCCTTTATAGACTGGCTTAAAAATGGCTTGTACGGCTAAGTCTCCCTGAAGGACGTTGCTTTGTCTAAGGAGGTTGGTTTTTATGTGGGCATTAGTCCCTCCAACCACCTGAAAGCACTCTTATAGAATATTAGTCCATGACTTCTAAATTGATCATAAAACAAAAGTTTATTCGATAAGATCATGAAACTAAGGGAATTTAAATATTTTTTAAAATTTCCTACCTTCCATCAACAATGGGTGTACGTCGATGATACCCGCATACATAGCCCGGCTCATATTATTGGGGGGTTCTGTGTGCCGAAAAGCTGTACATGTCATTGACATTTGCTGTGAGTTGGTTGGAACTCCATTTAACGTTGGCTTATATTATTGGGACATTAAGGGGACCGTCCATCATGACTCAACATTGATGGATCATCTTGACATGTGATAGTAATCCCCGTCATATTATTGGGCCCTTACTGGACGTGAGGTAAATACATGGAGGTTGCACCTGTTGCAATTGAGCTCTACCTTTTGAGGGTCATGGTTGTCTGATATTATTCGAGACCAGGATTTCTTGATTGGACTCTATGTACCCACTACGGAAACTTCGATTTCATTAGAATGTGGTGAAATTGTTAAAATAGTGGGAGGATAATTCATCAAACTAAATGACAATGTTTTATGTCTTAGCGTTTTTCATGACTAGTCTGTAATTCATGTCTGTTTTTCTTTTCAGTATAAACTGCTTTGATTATATTTTCGATCAAAAATCCATTGGCGGCTATACTGGATAGAAACAAGTTCATTGGCTTAAACTACCAAGATTGACTTCGAAATCTCAAGATTGTCTTGGCTTCGGAGAAACTCCTCTACACGCTATAGAAGAGCCCTCCGAAGGAAGCCCCTGGCAATGCCAGTCCTGAGGAGCTGGCAAAATTGGAAAAATGGTGGGATGATGAGCTTAAGGCACGATGCTATATGATATATCTATGTCTAGCGAATTGCAGCGGCGATTTGAGAAAACGGAGTATGCTGCTGGCATACACCTTCATCTCAAAGAGATGTATGGGGAGAACTCTCAGACTGAGAGGTTCACTACTGTCAAGGAGCTCATGACGAGTCGCATGCACGAGGGGACTTCGGTCCACGAGCATGGGGTCCATCTGATTGGGCTCATTGAGAAGCTAGTGGGCCTTGATATCACGCTTCCACATGAGATGTCTGTGGATCTGCTTCTCCTCTCCCTGCCTACTGCGTTCGACCCCTTTGTGGTCAACTTCAACATGAACAAGCTGGAGTCCACCCTTGAAGAGATGGTCAACATGCTTGTCGTGTTTGAGGGGACTATAAAGAAGGACAAGCCCGTCCTCCTTTTGGGCTCTTCTTCCTCTGCGAAGAAGGGGCCCAAACGCAAGGGTAAGAAGCGTTCTGCCCCTGCGAAGGAGGGAAAGCCTGCCAAGAAGCCAAAGGCAAGGACTTCAAAGCCGAACAAATCTGAAGATGTTTGCCACCACAGCCAAAAGCCTGGGCACTGGAGGAGGAATTGTAAGGATTACCTCGAGCAGTTGCGAACTGCAAAGGTATGTTCTACATTGAAATAAATATGTCTCTTAACTCGACTTCTTGGGTACTTGATACCGGATGTGGATCTCATATCTGCAATGACTTGTAGGTAATGACAAGAAGCCGGCGTCTTAGGGAGGGTGAGACCCACTTGAGGCTTGGCAACGGAGCAAGGGTTGCGACCGAAGCTATCGGAGATGTTTATTTATTTCTTTCTTAATTTTAAGTTGTTGTTGAGAAACGTTTTATTTGTTCCTGAATTAATAAAGAACATTATTTTCATTTCTATGCTTGATATTGATGGATATTCTTGTCATTTTGCCAATTCGATTTGCAATATTTACAAGAATGAATGCTTAATTGGAATTGGAAAACGCAAAAACGATCTTATACGCCTTAAAATTGAGAGAAGTTCCAACTCACGATGTGAAAACACACACAACAACAATAAAAAGGAAAAACGATAATCTGAACCCGACACAATTTTGGCATGCTAGGCTTGGTCATATTTCCTTAAATAGGATGAACAAGTTGATTAGGAGCGACATGTTTAATATGTCTGATATTAACTCCTTACCAAATTGCGAATCCTGTCTCAAAGGAAAAATGAAAAAATTGCCCTTCACGGGCAAGCCTGAACGTGCTCAACGTCTATTGGATTTGATCCATACTGATGTGTGTGGCCCACTTAGCATTGGTACTAAGTCCGGTCACACCTACTTCATCACCTTTATCGATGATCACTCTAGGTATGGGTACTTGTACTTAATGAAGCACAAGTCTGAATCCTTTGAAAAGTTCAAAGAACTCAAGGCTGAAGTAGAAAATCAATTGGGAAGGAGTATTAAAACACTTTGATGGATCTGGATAACAGATCCAGATCTGTGTTTTGAATTACACCAAACCTGTTATTGTGTTTCTAATTGATTTACGTAGTGTGCAGAAGTTATATAAGAAGAAAAGAGAGATCTGGTCAGAAGTATTAAGAACTTCGAAAAGAAGAAAAGAGAAAATTGATTAGTCTGGCAGACGTATGAAGAGAAGAGAAGTCCGATGAAGAAAAGAATATGGAAGAGATATGAACAGTACAAATCTGAAAGAGAACTGTTGAAATCGTGTACGCGAAAGAGGAGTTGAAGGTTGCTGAAATATAAGTTGAAGGTTGCTGAAATATATGTTGAATGTTGCTGAAATTTAAGTTGAAGGTTGCTGAATTGTTGAAGAAGCTGTTGGACAAACTATTACAGAAGCTGTTGGAACTATTACAACAAGCAGAATTCAGCAACGGTGACGTCAGCAGAATCAGCAACGTTAACAGTAACTTGCAGCAGAATTCAGCAACGATGACGTCAGCAGAATTCAGCAACGATGACGTCAGCAGAATTCAGCAACGATGACGTCAGCAGAATCAGCAACGTTAACAGTAACTTGCAGCAGAATTCAGCAACGTTGACAAGCAGAATTCAGCAACGTTCACAACAGAATTCAGCAACGTTCCCAACAGAATTCAGAAACGTTGGCAAGCAGAATTCAGCAACGTTTACAAGCAGAATTCAGCAACGTTTACAAGAATAATTCAGCAACGTTAACAAGCAGAATTCAGCAACGTTATTCAGCAACGTTAACCGTATACAATAAGCTAAATCAGCAACGTTGAATTCAGCAAAATCAAAAGATGACAAAAGCCTGCAAAAGAAAGGACACAAGGACAACTCCCTGTCGGTACTTTACAGAACATTTTTAAACGGGAAGAAAAGTGTGTCAAACGGGAAGAAATTTGAACAGCAATATAAATACAAGAAGCACTGTTTAAGAGGAAGGATTTTGACGAATTAATCAACGCACAGTGCAAAAACAGAGGGAAGAAAATAGAAGAACGAAGCAGTCGACCACCATTAGAGAGGAGCTTACAACGACGTCGACTGCTGAGTTCTAATCAGCTCTTTTAGGAGCATTTCCCAGTTGTGTGAGATGTTATTATTTCGAGAGTTGTTCTTACATTGTATATCTCACCGCACAGAGATTCATTCACATTCTTGAGAGTTGAGCGATATTGTATAGTGACTGAATCTCAAACCCAAAATGCAAAATCAGATCCCGTCCAAGCACGAAGACGTTAAACTCTGTGTTTGTAGCCTTTCTCACATAGGCGTAAAACAAGTGAGTGACACAGCTGCGGGCTGGTGTAGAGACTAGGAGTTCACCTGGAGCGAGGCTCGGTGACTGGGTCTGCAGATTAAATTCTTCTAGTGGAACCTTCCGAGGAGGAAGAAGTGGAGACGTAGGACATTGATGTCCGAACTTCCATAAACAAATAGCAGTGTATTGTATTCTGTTATTTATTCCACATATGCACTTTAATATTAGCACGCACGCATAACAGATTGCACACTTGCACGGTCGAACAGATTTCTGTAAACAGAAATCTATTTGTGTTGAGTTTTAAAATTAGGATTCATTTCTGGTGTTTTCCGCATGTTTTTATTACATATCAGATCTGTCTCCGGTGATCTATTTAATGTTCAAGAACCTTGAGCTATTGTAGCTCCTTTATAGCAGCGCAAAAATTTTTATTTATCAGTAGCAGCGCTTGCTTGCATTAATCTCCTATCCATCGGTCCTAACAAGTGGTATCAGAGCGGGTTGTTCTTGAACGAGCACTTATTTTAAAACGCATGTGCTATTTGTTTTATAAACATTTTAAATGCTTTGAAGAGCTTAGTTTATGAAGATAGGGAGAGGAATGATTCTTGATCTTCGGTTGTTCTTTTGTCGAACTGACACGGAATGCGCGAGTTCCGTGTGGATGCCAAGATTCTGTTTTGGTTGGGCTGTTTTCAGCACATGTGACAAAACAGGAGAAATGAAAGAAAAATCCGATAGATTCAGTTATCGTTTCTTTGCCAAATCTGAATAATTTAGGTGATTCAGTAGCACGTGTTCTATTTGAAACAAAATTTATTTATGTGCTCTGATAGTTATGTGGAATTTCAGCTGGTGCTTTGCTTTTATTTGTGCTTATATTATAAAAGACAGGGAGAGTGATGATTTTGGAATTGCAGAGCACTGTTCCAAAAGAACGTGCAGTGATATGTCTTCTGACGAGCTGACACAGATCTTGCGAGATTTGTGTGTATGCAAAGACTTTGAATTTTGGTATGAGACAGAATTTAAAAGAAATGGAAGAAAATCTGTAAATTCCAGTGTTATCTATCTTTTAGTCTTTATTAATTTGATCTATCTCTTTAAGCATCAGTTTCTGTTTCGTTCTGTTATTTCAAAATCATATCATATTGTTGCATATGGTCCTTCTCAAAAATCTGTTTTTGTTTTTCAAAATCTGAAAATTCCTACTGTCACGGTTTTTGGTGTGGCAGTGTAGGGAGAGCTTCTTTATAAAATTCATCGGGAAGACCTGGATTTGAACCCTTTTTGATTCCCACAAAAAGGGAGAGAATTGTTAGATCATGCATTTGTTATTTGAGGTTTTGTGTAAATCAAAAAGGGAGAGATTGATGGATCTGGATAACAGATCCAGATCTGTGTTTTGAATTACACAAAACCTGTTATTGTGTTTCTAATTGATTTACATAGTGTGCAGAAGTTATATAAGAAGAAAAGAGAGATCTGGTCAGAAATATTAAGAACTTCGAAAAGAAGAAAAGAGAAAATTGATTAGTCTGGCAGACGTATGAAGAGGAGAGAAGTCCGATGAAGAAAAGAATATGGAAGAGATATGAACAGTACAAATCTGAAAGAGAACTGTTGAAATCGTGTACGCGAAAGAGGAGTTGAAGGTTGCTGAAATATAAGTTGAAGGTTGCTGAAATATATGTTGAAGGTTGCTGAAATATATGTTGAATGTTGCTGAAATATAAGTTGAAGGTTGCTGAATAGTTGAAGAAGCTGTTGGACAAACTATTACAGAAGCTGTTGGAACTATTACAACAAGCAGAATTCAGCAACGGTGACGTCAGCAGAATCAGCAACGTTAACAGTAACTTGCAGCAGAATTCAGCAACGATGGCGTCAGCAGAATTCAGCAACGATGACGTCAGCAGAATCAGCAACGTTAACAGCAACTTGCAGCAGAATTCAGCAACGATGACGTCAGCAGAATTCAGCAACGATGACGTCAGCAGAATTCAGCAACGATGACGTCAGCAGAATTCAGCAATGATGACGTCAACAGAATCAGCAACGTTAACAGTAACTTGCAACAGAATTCAGCAACGTTGACAAGCATAATTCAGCAACGTTCACAACAGAATTCAGCAACGTTCCCAACAGAATTCAGCAACGTTGGCAAGCAGAATTCAGCAACGTTTACAAGCAAAATTCAGCAACGTTTACAAGCAGAATTCAGCAATGTTAACAAGCAGAATTCAGCAACGTTATTCAGCAACGTTAACAGTATACAACAAGCTAAATCAGCAACGTTGAATTCAGCAAAATCAAAAGATGACAAAAGCCTGCAAAAGAAAGGACACAAGGACAACTCCCTGTCGGTACTTTACAGAACATCTTTAAACGGGAAGAAAAGTGTGTCAAACGGGAAGAAATTTGAACAACAATATAAATACAAGAAGCACTGTTGAAGAGGAAGGATTTTGACGAATTAATCAACGCACAGTGCAAAAACAGAGGGAAGAAAATAGAAGAACGAAGCAGTCGACCACCATTAGAGAGGAGCTTATAACGACATCGACTGATGAGTTCTAATCAGCTCTTTTAGGAGCATTTCCCAGTTGTGTGAGATATTATTATTTCGAGAGTTGTTCTTACACTGTATATCTCACGCACAGAGATTCATTCACATTCTTGAGAGTTGAGCGATATTGTATAGTGAATGAATCTCAAACCCAAAATGCAAAATCAGATCTCGTCCAAGCACGAAGACGTTAAACTCTGTGTTTGTAGCCTTTCTCACATAGGCGTAAAACAAGTGAGTGACACAGCCACGGGCTGGTGTAGAGACTAGGAGTTCACCTGGAGCGAGGCTCGGTGACTGGGTCTGCAGATTAAATTCTTCTAGTGGAACCTTCCGAGGAGGAATAAGGAGAGACGTAGGACATTGATGTCTGAACTTCCATAAACAAATAGCAGTGTATTGTATTATGTTATTTATTCCGCATATGCACTTTAATATTAGCACGAACGCATAACAGATTGCACACTTGCACGATCGAACAGATTTCTGTAAACAGAAATCTGTTTGTGTTGAGTTTTAAAATTAGGATTCATTTCTGGTGTTTTCTGCATGTTTTTATTACATATCAGATCTGTCTCCGGTGCTCAATTTAATGTTCAAGAACCTTGAGCTATTGTAGCTCCTTTATAGCAGCGCAAAAATTTTTATTTATCAGTAGCATCACTTGCTTGCATTAATCTCCTATCCATCGGTCCTAACACACTTCGATCCGATCGAGGTGGAGAATACTTGAGTGTTGAATTTCAAGACTATCTTAAAGAGAATGGGATTCTCTATCAGCGGACCCCTACGGCCACACCACAACTAAATGGTGTAGCGGAGCATCGTAATCAAACCTTGATGGACATGGTTCGATCTATGATGAGCTTCACTGAACTTCCTACTTCGTTTTGGGGCTATGCGCTCGAAACAGCGGTAATGTTGTTGAACAATGTCCACACAAAGGCAGTGGATAAAACTCCTGTTAGAGTAGATGTCCAACTAGCCAACTTGTGGCGTGTGGGTTTTTATTGACTCTTGTGTACAACAATCTTTATATATAATATTCGCATTTCTTTATGGCATTCTTTATTTTCATTATGATTATAATGTTAACAATTGTGTTGGATAAAGACCTAGAATGCACCATAGTGTATGTTAGATGTGATAGTGGATATGATGGCTATCATGAAACACATCTAATAGTCACTGTGCATTCTGAATACGTTCCTAGTCGATTGGGCCGTCAAAATGAGGATAAGGCCGCCCGAGCTTGAAACTAGCATCTGTGATGTGAAGTACCATGTTTCATTGGTAGGGAAATTGTGATGTTCTGAGCATGCAGATGGATAATGACCTGGTGATCTATCGAACTACCCTCGTTCGGACTTTCCAAGTGGTTACCATTTGTCGAGTGGATAAGTCCGAGGTCTTGGTTGTACTGATTAGTCCTCACTACTCGAAACGTCATTGAGACTCTGCATGATAGGCTCCTCACTTTGACTCGTTTACCGACTCACTTGGGGGTCATTAGGTGGCGGGATTGGGTGAGGTCCCGATGCATGTAGGAGTCGATGCTTCATTGTCGAGGATTCACCGCTCGCTCTCATGCGTGGATATCCTATGCTGTCAGAGGAGATAATAGTGTATAAATCTCTGGCCAGAGTACTGGATGTGTTTTAGGTAAATGGGTTTACCTAGTAACACTCGCGATGTCACTATTCGATCTCCAAGATGTATGCATAGTTATCGGATCTCTAGCGACTCTCGATTTACCAATGATCGTTGATATGATCGGGATATTTGTGTTGAAAGGACCGTACTGTACGCTAACCATGACCGACTGGTTCTTGCAGGCACTATCAGTGATACCTAGGGGATCATGGGGCGATGTTGCTAGGCGCTTTACCATGATCCGATGGGCAAGTCCGAAATTGTGATTTCGGAGCCACAATGGTTGTGGGCCCACGGCTAGCTGTATCCCTGAACCATTGAGGGTCACACAAGTACTGGATTCATGATTCCCGCACGGAAACTGAGCTCAACGTGTTGAGCGTGGGAAGAGGATTTTAGGGAGTGCGACTTCCTAAAAGTCAACAGGGATCAAATTGCGATTTCCCAAAGTTGAGGGGCTAAACTGTAATTTTGGACTAGGATATCTGAAAAATTGTTTTTACATCATAATATTCAGTTTTGGAAACTGAGTCGATCGGTTCGATCTGATCGTCGATCGGAGTTATGATGAAACCGTGGTGATTTATTTGAACCGGATGTTCATATGGACTTGGGCCTGAACCAAGTCCAGATGGGCCGGTCCAAGCCCACTACAAGTCTATTAATTAAAGACTTAGGGCATTAATCACTACACTTGATCACTCATTAAACCCTAGCTCCGATCGGTTCGATCTGATCGTCGATCGGAGTTATGATGAAACCGTGGTGATTTATTTGAACCGGATGTTCATATGGACTTGGGCCTGAACCAAGTCCAGATGGGCCGGTCCAAGCCCACTACAAGTCTATTAATTAAAGACTTAGGGCATTAATCACTACACTTGATCACTCATTAAACCCTAGCTCCAAAACAGCCGCCCACCTCCTCCTCTCCTCCCCTTCGGCCGACGCCACCCACACGCGTCGCCGCCTCTTCGCCGGACTTGTTCCGGCCACCGTGCTGAGGAGATTCGGTCCGTGGTGAATTTGTCAGATCTTCTAGTGCAGACTGACAAAGGAATCGTAATTCCAGTCTTGGACCTGATTAGAAGATCTACCGCCGCCTACCTTTTAAGTGCCGGTTTCCCTGTGGAACTGGTCGGAGCCAGGCGCCTAGACGCCAGCAAGGTAACGATTCTAACATCCTATGTATGGATTATAGAATTGTATTGATGTATTGAACGTTTCTCGGGGAAAAAATTTTAAACTTCCGCTGCGCCCCCGGGAAACGGGATCCGGATCCGCCATTGTCGCCAACAGTGGTATCAGAGCTCAGGCTCGGATCTTTCAATACATTTACTCCTGAATTGCATGAATCTCGATTTTCAAAACCAGAAAAACAAAACAAAAAAAATTGGAACCGGCCGCGGCGCCGCCGCGCATGGCGGCGCCCCTCCGTGCGCATGATCGCGCGCGATGCCATGCGCGTTGGCCGCGCATGGCGGCCGAGATTTGGCCGCCGCTTCCCGCACGGTTGCGCAAGAGGATGGGCGCAACCAGTGCTGCTGTGCGCCATGCTTGGCGCACGGTGGTGGCAGGGAGGTGCCGCGCTTGGCGCGGCGGCGTGCGGCCATGCGCCGCACGCTATGTTGGCGGCGGCCGCCGACGTGCGGCCGCCGTCCGGTGATGTCTCCGGGAGCGTTGCGACGGCTATTTTATTCTAGGTTTTGTTTGGGCCTGTTCCGGGCAGCCCATTAAGTTTTTGGGCCAATATTCGATATTGGGCCAATTTTGGTCGATTTTGAAATTTTTGAGATTTTGGGCCTAAAATCGTTTTAAGCCCAATATGATGCAATTAAAATTGCAAAATATGATTTTAATTGTGAAATATGATTTTATAATTAAAATATGATTTTGTTGATTAAAATATGATTTTATCGACAAAATGCGATTTTATTATAAAATACGATTTTATGATTAAAATATGATTTTGTGGTAAATAATTTGATTATTTAATTTATGCAAGTTAATTAGATTGATTAAATGTTTGGGATGATCGAGAGCCGTGCCCAATGTGATAGGTGCATGCTTTAGGTTTTGCGATTTCGATTTTATGATTTAAAATTGCATGAGACCAAATTTTTCAAAAATATAATCCCTCGTTTTAAATACGATTTTAAACTGATATCAAGATTAACAGTTTATTCGATAATCTAAGGGGATTTAAATCTGTTTAAATTATCCCTACCTTCCATCAACAATGGGTGTACGCCGATGCTACCCGCATACATGGCCCGACTCATATTATTGAGGGGGTTATGTATGCCGGAAAGCTGTACATGCCATTGACACCTGTTGCGAGTCGGTTGGAACTACCTTTAACGTTGGCTCATATTATTGGGGACGTTAAGGGGACCGTCCTTCATGACTCAACATTGATGGGTCATCTTGACACGTGATAGTAATCGGCGTCATATTATTGGGCCCTTACTGGACGTGAGGTAAAATACATGGAGGTTGCACCGGTTGCAATTGAATTCTACCTTTTGGGGTCATGGTTGGCTGATATTATTCGGGACCATGATCGCTCGATTGGACTCTGTGTACCCACTAAGGAAACTTGCTTTCCCGATTTCACTAGAGGGTGGTGAAATCGTTAAAATAGTGGGAGGGTAATTTATAAAACTAAATGACCTTGTTTTATGTCTTAGCGCTTTTCATATATAGTTAGTAATGCATCTCTGCTTTTCTTTTCAGTATAAACTGCATTTATAATGTCTTCGATCAAAAACCCACTCGCTGCTATACTGGATAACAACAAGTTCACCGGTCTGAACTACCAAGACTGGCTTCGAAACCTCAACATTGTGTTGGCTTCGGAGAAACTTCTCTATACGATAGGGAAGAGCCCTCCGAAGGAAGCCCCTGCCGATATCAGCCCTGAGGAGCTGATTACGCTTAAACAATGGTGGGACGACGAGCTTCAGACTCGATGCTATGTGATGGCATCGATGTCCAACGAAATGCAACGGCGCTTTGAGAAGACGAAGTATGCTGCTGACATACTCTTTCATCTCAAGGAACTGTATGGGGAGAACTCTCGACATGAGAGGTTCACCGCTGTCAAGGAGCTTATGAACACATGAGCTGTCTGTGGATCTGCTTCTCCTCTCACTCCTTGCTGCATTCGTCCCCTTTGTGGTCAACTTTAACATGAACAAGCTGGAAGCCACCCTTGAAGAGGTGGTGAACATGCTTGTAGTGTTTGAGGGGACCATAAAGAAGGACAAGCCCGTCATCCTTATGGGATCTTCTTCCTCTGTGAAGAAGGGACCCAGACGCAAGGGTAAGATTCGTTCTGCCCCTGCGAAGGAGGAAAAGCCCACTAAGAAGCCGAAGGCAAAGACTTCCAAGCCAAACAAGATCGATGATGTTTGCCACCACTGCCACAAGCCTGGGCATTGGAGGAGGAATTGCAAGGAGTACCTCGAGCAGTTGCGAACTGCAAAAGGTATGTTCTATATCGAAATAAATATGTCTCTTAATTCGACTTCTTGGGTACTTGATACCGGATGTGGATCTCATATCTGCAATTATTTGCAGGTGATGACAAGAAGCCGACGTCTTAGAGAGGGTGAGACCCACTTGAGGCTGGGCAATGGAGCAAGAGTTGCTGCAGTAGCTATAGGAGATGTTTATTTATTTCTGTCTTCAGATTTTAAGTTGTTATTGAGAAACATTTTATTTGTTCCTGAATTAATAAAGAACATTATTTCTGTTTCTATGCTTGATAGTGATGGATATTATTGTATGTTTGCTAATTCGATTTGCAATGTTTACAAGAATGAATGTTTAATTGGAATTGGGGAACGCAAAAACTATTTGTACACCTTAAAATTGAAACAAGTTCCAACTCGCGATGTCGAAACACATACAACAACAATTAAAAGGAAATACGATAGATTAAACCCAGCACAACTTTGGCACGTTAGGCTAGGTCATATTTCCCTAAGAAGGATGAACAAGTTAGTTAGGAGTGACATGTTTGATTTGTCAGACATTAACTCCCTAACGACTTGTGAGTCTTGTCTCAAGGGAAATATGACTAAACAACCCTTCAAGGGCAAGCCCATTGGATTTGATTCATACTGATGTGTGTGGCCCACTTAGCATTGTTACTAAGTACGGTCACACATACTTCATCACCTTTACCGATGATTACTCTAGGTATGGGTACTTGTACTTAATGAAGCACAAGTCTGAATCTTTTGAAAGGTTCAAAGAATTCAAGGCTGAAGTAGAAAATCAGTTAGGTAAAAGTATTAAAGCACTTCGATCCGATCGAGGTGGTAAATACTTAAGTGCTGAGTTTCAAGACTATCTGAAAGAGAATGAGATTCTCTCGCAGTGGACCCCTCCGGCCACACCACAGCTCAATGGTGTAGCAGAGCGTTGTAATCGAACCCTGATGGACATGGTTCGGTCTATGATGAGCTTCACTGAGCTTCCTACCTCGTTTTGGGGCTATGCGCTCGAGACGGCGGTAATGTTGTTGAACAATGTCCACACCAAGGCAGTGGATAAGACTCCATATGAGATATGGATGGGCAAAACACCCAAATACTCATACATTAGGATTTGGGGATGTCCTGATTACGTGAAGCAGACAGTGGGAGATAAGCTGGATACAAGATCCATCTTATGTTACTTCGTTGGGTATCCAAAGAATTCCATTGGATACTACTTCTACTATCCCAACGAAACAAAAGTGTTTGTTTCTAGAAATTCCACCTTTATGGAAAGGGAATTTCTACTTGATAGAAAGGGAAAAATAGTAGAACTCGAAGAGGTTCGAGAACCAACTGAAGTACCAAGTGAATCTCCTGCGCCTCCAGAGCCAGTACCAGAAATGATCGCACCTAGGAGATCCGAAAGGGTTCCTAGGGCTCCTGACTACTTGATAGAAAGGGAAAAATAGTAGAACTCGAAGAGGTTCGAGAACCAACTGAAGTACCAAGTGAATCTCCTGCGCCTCCAGAGCCAGTACCAGAAATGATCGCACCTAGGAGATCCGAAAGGGTTCCTAGGGCTCCTGAAAGATATGTTTCCTTCTTGAAGATGATCAGGGTGATCAAGTTGTTGAATGTGATCCAAGGACTTTCAAGGAGGAAATTTCCGATGCTGATTCTAATTTGTGGCTTGAAGCAATGCAGTCTGAGATTGACTCGATGCATGCGAACCAAGTTTGGACTCTTGTTAATCCTCCCGAAGGAATTGTTCCTATCGGGTGTAAGTGGATATACAAGAGAAAACTTGGGCCTGATGGTAAGGTATTGACCTACAAGGCAAGACTGGTCGCGAAAGGTTACACTCAAAGGCAAGGTGTTGACTATGATGAAACCTTCTCATCAGTCGCAATGTTCAAGTCAATTAGAATCTTACTAGCCATAGCCGCATGGTACGACTATGAGATATGGCAAATGGATGTGAAAATTGCGTTCCTTAATGGGAACATTAAGGAAGAGATCTATATGACGCAGCCTGAGGGTTTCAAATCTGTAGGAAGTGAGCATAAGGTATGCAAACTTCAGAGACCGACCTACGGTCTCAAACAAGTATCGAGGAGTTGGAACCTGAGATTCGATGAAACAATTAAGGAATTTGGTTTCATCAAGAATCCCGAGGAGCCATGTGTATATAAGAAGGTAGTTAAAAGCGCTGTGACATTCCTTGTACTTTATGTTGATGACATTCTACTCATTGGGAATGATGTAGGAATGCTGCAGTCAACTAAAGTCTGGTTGTCTAGTAGATTCTCGAAGAAGGACATGGGTGAAGCATCCTATATTCTTGGAATACAGATCTATCGGGATAGATTGAAACGGATGCTCGGACTCACCCAAGCTACCTACATCGATACCATACTTAAGAGATTCTCTATGGAAGAGTCCAAGAGAGGACACCTACCTATGAGACACGGGGTCACTCTATCTAAGTCTATGTGTCCGAAGACTGATGAGGAGATAGAGAGTATGACACATGTGCCATATGCCTCGGCAATAGGTAGTATTATGTATGGCATGATCTCAACTAGACCGGATGTCGCATATGCTCTGAGTGTCACGAGCCGCTACCAGGCCAACCCCGGCAAATTGCATTGGAAGGCTGTGAAGGATATTCTTAAGTACTTGCGAAGGACTAAGAATATGTTCATGGTCTATGGGGGTGGTGAACTGAAATTGGAAGGCTACACTGATTCTAGCTTTCAATGTGACGTGGATGATTCGAAGTCAACCTCTGGATTGTATTCATGCTCAATGGTGGTGCTGTCTCTTGGAAGAGTTCCAAGAAAGACACCATCGCGGATTCAACCACTGAGGCTGAGTACATAGCAGCATCAGCTGCTGCTAAGGAGGCGGTTTGGATAAGGAATTTCGTCCAAGAGTTGGGCGTCATTCCTGATGGAGTTGGTCCAGTCCCGGTGTAATGCGACAACATGGGTGCCGTTGTTCAAGCAAAGGAGCCTAGGTCTCACCAAATATCCAAACATATACTGAGAAAATACCATATAATCCGGGATATTGTGGCTAGAGGTGACATAACAGTTGAGAGAGTCGCCTCTGCAGACAACATTGCTGATCCACTTACGAAGCCCTTGCCAGGACCGTTGTTTGAAAAAACATCACGAAACAATGGGTTTTTATTGACTCTTGTGTACAACAATCTTTATATATGATATTCGCATTTACTTATATGGCGTTCTTTACTTTCATTATGTGTGTAATGATTTACAATAGCGTTGAGTAAAGACCTAGGATGCACTAAAAAAGTACCATGTTTCATTGGTGGAGAACATTGTGATGTTCTGAGCATGCAGATGGATAGTGACCTGGTGATCTATCGAACTACCCTCGTTCGGAATTTTCAAGTGGTTACCATTTGTCGAGTGGATAAGTCCGAGGTCTTGGTTGTACTGATTAGTCCTCACTACTCGAAACGTCATTGAGACTCTGCATGATAGGCGCCTCACTTTGACTCATTTACCGACTCACTTGGGGTCATTAGGTGGCGGGATTGGGTGAGGTCCCGATGCATGTAGGACTCGATGCTTCATTGTCGAGGATTCACCGCTCGCTCTCATGCGTGGATATCTTATGCTGTCTGAGGAGATAATAGTGTATAAATCTCTGGCAAGAGTACTGGATGTGTTTTAGGTAAATGGGTTTACCTAGTAACACTCGCGATGTCACTATTCGATCTCCAAGATGTATGCATAGTTATCGGATCTCTAGCGACTCTCGATTTACCAATGGTCGTTGATCTGATCGGGATATTTGTGTTGAAAGGACCGTACTGTAAGCTAACCATGACCGACTGGTTCTTGCAGGCACTATCAGTGATACCTAGGGGATCATGGGGCGATGTTGCTAGACGCTTTACCATGATCTGATGGGCAAGTCCGAAATTGTGATTTCAGAGCCACAATGGTTGTGGGCCCACGGCTAGCTGTATCCCTGAACCATTGAGGGTCACACAAGTACTGGATTCATGATTCCCGCACGGAAACTGAGCTCAACGTGTTGAGCGTGGGAAGAGGATTTTAGGGAGTGCAACTTCCTAAAAGTCAACAGGGGTCAAATTGCGATTTCCCAAAGTTGAGGGGCTAAACTGTAATTTTGGACTAGGATATCTGAAAAATTTTTTTTCGCATCATAATATTGAGTTTTGGAAACTGAGTCGATCGGTCCGATCTGATCGTCGATCGGAGTTATGATGAAACCGTGGTGATTTAATTGAACCGGATGTTCATATGGACTTGGGCCTGACCCAAGTCCTGATGGGCCAGTCCAAGCCCACTACAAGTCTATTAATTAAAGACTTAGGGCATTAATCACTACACTTGATCACTCATTAAACCATAGCTCCAAAACAGCCGCCCACCTCCTCCTCTCCTCCCCTTCGGCCGACGCCACCCGCACGCGCCGCCGCCTTTTCTCCGGACTTGTTCCGGCTACCACGCTGAGGAGATTCCGTCCGTGGTGAATTTGTCAGATCTTCTAGTGCAGACTGACAAAGGAATCGTAATTCCGGTCGTGGACCTGATTAGACGATCTACCGCCGCCTACCTTTGAAGTGCCGGTTTCCCTGTGAAACTGGTCGGAGCCAGGAGCCAGCAAGGTAACGATTCTAACATCCTATGTATGGATTATAGAATTGTATTGATGTATTGAACGTTTCTCGGGGAAAAAATTTTAAACTTCCGCTGCGCCCTCGGGAAACGGGATCCGGATCCGCCATTGTCGCCAACAACTCCATATGAGATATGGATGGGCAAGCCACCCAAGTACTCGTACTTGAGAATTTGGGGATGTCCTGCTTACGTGAAGCAGACAGTGGGACATAAGCTATATAACAGATCCATCTTATGCTACTTCATTGGGTATCCAAAGAATTCTGTTGGATACTGCTTCTACTATCCCAATGAAACAAAAGCTTTTGTTTCTAGAAGTGCCACCTTTATGTAAAAGGAATTTCTACTTGATAGAAAAGACAAGATAGTAGAACTCGAAGAGGTTCGAGAACCAACTGAAGTACCAAGTGAATATCCTGCACCTCTAGGGCCAATCCTTGATATGGACATACCTAGGAGATCTGAAAGGGTTCCTAGGGCTCCTGTTAGATATGATTTCCTCCTTGAAGATGATCAAAGTGATCAAACTGTTGGATGTGATCCAAGAACCTCCAAGGAGACAGTTTCCGATGCTGATTCTAATTTGTGGCTTGAAGCAATGCAATTTGAGATTGACTCAATGTATTCAAACCAGGTCTAGAATCTCGTGAATCCTCCCGAAGGAATAGTTCCTATTGGGTATAAATGGATATACAAGAGAAAACTTGAGCCTGATGGTAAAGTACTGACCTACAAGGCGCGACTGGTCGCGAAAGGTTACACTCAAAGACAAGGTGTTGACTATGATAAAACCTTTTCACTAGTCACAATGTTCAAGTCAATTAGAATCCTACTAGCCATAGACACATGGTACGACTATGAGATATGGCAAATGGATGTGAAAGCTGCGTTCCTTAATGAAAACATTAAGGAAGAGATCTATACAACCTGAGGGTTTCACATCCGTAGGAAGTGAGCATAAAGTATGAAAACTTCAGAGATCGATCTATGGTCTCAAGCAAGCATCGAGAAGTTGGAACCTAAGATTTGACGAAACAATTAAAGAATTTGGTTTCATCAAGAATCCCGAGTAGCCATGTGTGTATAAGAAGGTAGTTAAGAATGCTGCGACATTCCTTGTACTTTATGTTGATGACATTCTACTCATTGGGAATGATGTAGGAATGCTGCAGTCAACTAAAGTGTGGTTGTCTAGTAGATTCTAGATGGACATGGATGAAGCATCCTATATTCTTGGAATACAGATCTATAGAGATAGATCGAAAAGGATACTCGGACTCACCCAAGTGACCTACATCGATATCATACTTAAGCGGTTCTCTATGGAAGAGTCCAAGAGAGGACACCTACCTATGTGCCACGGGGTCACTCTATCTAAGTCTATATGTCCGAAGACTGATGAGGAGATAGAGTGTATGACACGTGTAAGACCCAAAAGATTGTTGGATTAATTGAGTTAATTAATCGGGTTTTGGACAGACCAGATTTGGCGTGAACAGATCTGGGATGGATTAGATTTGAGTTGATATGCTTGGTGAGAATCTCTGGTTTCTATCTTGTGTGTTAGAACAGATCTGGACAGTTGTAGAGTTTGGCGTGGTAGTAGTCAGATTTGGAGAGTTGAGAAGTGCTGGTTGGTAGCTTCTGATTTGGCATTGGTTGATTGTAATCGAAGCTATAGGTGAAATCTGGTTGTTGCAAAGTATTCGAGGTTGACTAGCGAATGTTCTGCGTGGGTAGCGAAACGCCGTCGTTTGAGAGGAAACCAGATTTGAAATGCGTTAGTTGTTAGCGCTTGTGAACCGGCACGGTTCAAGGGTTTGGTATAGACTGGTTTTGGGTTGTTTAGACCGGCAGACAGTGCGATGTCGTTTTGGGGTTCAGTGTACGCTGGCCAGTGTTGGTATCAGATCAGGTCTTTTAGATCTGGGTGTTGTGGCTAGGAGCGATGCGACGCCGTTTAGTGATAGCAGATTTGGTGTTAGCGGGATGACGTGTTCAGTGGAATAGTGGACTTCTGTGCGACGCCGTTTAGAGAGACACGTGTATGTGTTAATTAGATGGCGGTGCGACGTCGTTTGGTGGTAGCGCGCTGGTGTAGCGTATGTTCAAGATCTGGAGTGTTACTCAGATCTGAGCGGGTATCAGCTTTGAGCAATGTTGTCGGTGGTTACTGTTCATCAGATTTGGGAAACTTAAGTGGTATATATATAGAAGCTTTGACCTTCGAAAGCGATAGTTCCAGAAACTTAGAAATATTTATCGTAACCTCACCCTGTTTCGATACCCTAGTTACTGTTCACCGTTGCTTATATTCTCTGATTACCGATGGTAGAAGACTTGGATTTGAGCAAGAGTGGTAGAGTTGGATCCTCTTGCTAAGGCGCTTCGTTCTGTACCTTTTTCGAAGGCTCGCGATTAGCTGGAAGAAGATCGTGAAAAAAGCTACCTTGTGTAGTCTGTTACCATTTGAGAAGATTTGCTTTTCCGTTCAGGTAACGCTCTGAGCTAGTGATAGATCCTCCCTTATGCTTCGTTTAGAGCTGGCTGTTGTGCTAGAAGGGTAGGATAGAGCTGGATGGAGCTCGTAGCTCCCAGTTCGTAAGTTCTGTGCTACTGTCCCTGAGCTTTGTGTTGTATTGGTTTATCAGGTTTCAGATCAGAGTGCTCGGGACCTTGTTGTGGTAATTGTAGCTCAGAAGGTTAAGGTACAGATGTGAGCTTGTTTTACAGCTTTGGATTGAGCATGGATATTATGTGTGCTATTGTGTATGCTTCTGTGTTGTTATTGCTTGCTTCTGCTGTGTTGATTATTGCAAGCTGTTGTATATGCATACACGCATTATTCATGTTTCGTAAGTTCTGTGCTACTGTCCCTGAGCTTTGTGTTGTATTGGTTTATCAGGTTTCAGATCAGAGTGCTCGGGACCTTGTTGTGGTAATTGTAGCTCAGAAGGTTAAGGTACAGATGTGAGCTTGTTTTACAGCTTTGGATTGAGCATGGATATTATGTGTGCTATTGTGTATGCTTCTGTGTTGTTATTGCTTGCTTCTGCTGTGTTGATTATTGCAAGCTGTTGTATATGCATACACGCATTATTCATGTTGAGCTCAGATCTTGTTTAGCCGTACCTTGTTGTGTTGATCTGTGCGTACCAGGATGCTTGTTTTGGAGGCCGAGCGGGTAAATCTCGTGTCCCTCATCTCCCTGCTGGGATCTGTTAGCCGCTATGAGCCGAATGGGTAGCTCCCACATCTCATGTGTTGGGCAACAGCAGGTTGAGTGATCTGTTGTGCATCTGGTATCGTGTGTTGAGACGAGTGGGTAGCTCCCATATACCCACACACCCCGTGGCCACTATCTTTCAATTGATCTGTATCAGTTGTTGAGCAGTTTCTTGAGATCCTTTGGCTCCCTGCCTTTGGTTTTCCTTGTTCTCATGCATAGCATTCGCATATTATCTGTTGCTATCTATTAGCTGTTTTTCAGTTGCATTCACTAATGGGGTTTGCCCCTATGTCCCTCTGGGGCTGGTTGTTTTGTTTGCCTGTGTGTGTTTCAGGTGATCATGTTTCTCAGCTGGTCGTGGAGTTGATCCAGCTGGTAATACCCCGAGAGGTGGATAGAGTGTCCCGGTTATATATATTATATACATGTTATAATGTATTGTATCTATGTTGAGCGAGAAACTCATCATGGATCCTTTAGTTGTTGATTGGGAGTCACTACATGTTTGTATTGTTGTTTGTTGTACCGGGTTTTCAGTGTTGTAAAGCCAGTATTTTAAGTATCGTTGTATTTTAACTTATGTTTTCTAAGTCAGGGCAAAGCGAAAAATTTTAGCCACTATTTTATATGCTTCCGCTATTGTTTATTGCATGGTTAACTCTGTGTTGTGCACCGGGTCTGACAAAACGTGTGCCATATGCCTCGACAATAGGTAGTATTATGTATGTTATGATCTCAACTTGACCGGATGTCGCATATGCTCTGAGTGTCACGAGCCACTACCAAGCCAACCCCAGCCAAATGCATTGGAAGACTGTGAAAGATATTTTTACGTACTTACGAAGGACTAAGAATATGTTCATGGTCTATGGGGGCGGTGAATTAAAATTTGAAGGCTATACTGATTCTAGCTCCCAATGCGATGTGGATGATTCGAAGTCAACCTCTGGAGTATTCATGCTCAATGGTGGTGCTGTCTCTTGGAAGAGTTCCAAGCAAGACACTATCGCGGATTCAACCACTGAGGCTGAGTACATTGCAGCATCAGTTGCTGCTAAAGAGGCGGTTTGGATGAGGAATTTCGTCCAAGAGTTGGGCGTATTCCTGAAGGAGTTGGTCCAGTCCCGGTGTACTGTGACACACGGGTGGGAGTATTCATGCTCAATGGTGGTGCTGTCTCTTGGAAGAGTTCCAAGCAAGACACTATCGCGGATTCAACCACTGAGGCTGAGTACATTGCAGCATCAGTTGCTGCTAAAGAGGCGGTTTGGATGAGGAATTTCGTCCAAGAGTTGGGCGTATTCCTGAAGGAGTTGGTCCAGTCCCGGTGTACTGTGACAACACGGGTGCCGTTCCACAAGCAAAGGATCCTGGGTATCACCAAAGATCCAAACACATACTGAGGAAATACCACATAATCCGAGATATTGTGGCTAGAGGTGACATAGCAGTCGAGAGAGTCGTCTCTACAGACAATATTGCTGATCCACTTACGAAGCCCTTGCCAGGACCATTGTTTGAAAAACATCGCGAAGCAATAGGACTACGTCTCATGAGTAGTTGACTTTAGGACATGTGGGAGATTGTTATAGTAGGTGCCCAACTAGCCAACTTGTGGCATATGGATTCTTGTTGACTCTATGTAAAACGATCTTTAATTATGAAATTCGTATTATTTTATGGCGTTCTTTATCTTTATTATTATGATTACAATTTTTGTATAAGACCTTGAATGCACTATAGTGTATGTTAGATGTGATAGTGGATTTGATGGCTATCATGAAACACATCTAATAGTCACTGTCTATTCTAAACCTGTTCCTAGTCGATTGGACCGTACAAAAGAGGATAAGGACCGCTCGAGCTTGAGACTAGCATATGCGATGCGAAATACCACGTTTTATTGGTAGGGACATAGTGATGTTCTGAGCATGCAGATGGATAGTGACCTGGTGATCTATCAAACTAACCTCATTCGGACTTTCCAAGTGGTTACCATTTGTCGAGTGGATTAAGTCCGAGGTCTTGGTTGTGCAGATTAGTCCTTATTACTCAAAATGTCATTGAGACTCTACATGATAGGTGCCTCACTTTGAGCCGTGTACCGACTCATTTGGGGTCATCAGGTGGTGGGGTTGGGTGAGGCCCGATGCATGTAGGAGTCGATGCTTCGTTATCGAGGATTCACCGCTCGTCCTCGTGCGTGGATATCCTATGCTATGTGAGGAGATAATAGTGTGACAAATCTCTGGCCAGAGTACTAGATGTGTTTTAGGTAAATGGGTTTACCTAGTAACACATGCGATGTCACTATTTGATCTCCAAGATGTATGCATGGTTGTTGGATCTCTAACGACTCTCGATTTATCAATGATCGTTGATCTGATCAGGATATTTGAGTTGAAGGACCATACTGTACGCTATCCATGACCGACTTGTTCTTGCGGGCACTATCAGTGATACCTAGGGGATCATGGGGCGATGTTGCTAGATGCTTTACCATGATGTGATGGGTAAGTCCAAAAATGTGTTTTCGGAGTCACAAATGTTGTGAGCCCATGGCTAGTTGTATCCCTGAACCATGAGGGTCACACAAGTACTGATTTTACAAATTCCCATACGGATATAGTACTCAAAGTGTTGAGTATAGTAGGAGGAATGTTGGGAGTATGACTTCCTAAAAGTAGCTAAGGGAGTAGGACTTCCATATTTAGCTAATGAGAGTAAACCTGTCATATATAGATTTAGTGGTCCGAAAATTTGATGTTGCATCATAATGATCAGTTTTGTAAACTGAGCACATCGATGATATCTGGTCATCGATTGGGATTATGATGAGACCACAATCGAGGGAGTCGAAATGAATGTTCACAGTTTGAGTTGAACCGAATGTTCACTGTTTGAGTTGAACCGAAGGTTCACTGTTTTGTCAAATCAAACTCTATCCCTCAATCTATAAATATGGCAATGAGGAGACACTTTCAAGAGGGAGAAAGAAAAAACCAAAAGCTATTCATCAAACTCCTCCCCTCTCACTTCTTCCCTCGTCGTCGCCGCCCACCCCGCCGTCGGAATTTGTTCCCACCATCTCGCCAAGGAGATTCCGTCTGTGAAATTTTCGTCGGTTTTCTAGTGCAAACCGGTGAAGGAGTTGAGATTCTGGTCGTGGACCCGATTAGACGTCGATCCAGCCGATTAACCATTGAAGTGCCAATTCCCTCGTGGAATTGGTCGGAGCCAGGCACCAAGACGCCAGCAAGGTAACTTTCTAAACTTCCTATGAATGTTTAGATTATTGTTTAGGTGTATTGACCGTTCCCGGGCTCCAATTTTTTAAATTCTTCCGCTGCGTCCTGGGAACGAGTTCCGGATCCGTCGCTGCGCCAACAGAAAGCTAGTGAGCCTAGGGGCTCAGCAGGTAAATCTGGTCATAACAAAGCTCCACACAAACATAACATAGTAATTAACGATAAAGAAGTAAACATATAATGTAAACTGTCTTAAATCTACGGTTATAACATAACCCATTAAACCTTTCTGTATGGGATGTGGCGCAGAAGCTCTCCTTAGGTCTGGTCTGTCAGGCCTCGTGCTCAACTCAGAGATAAACCACGCAAACAAAGGCGGAAGCAATAAAAATAGTGGCTAAAATTTTCTCTTTTGGCATGACTTTTGAAAACATAATTTTAAAATACAAAGTTATCAAAATATAGATTTTACAATACCCAATAACGACACAACACACAGTGATCCTCAATCAACAACATAGATACAATACAACAAAAATATCATATGGTACATATAACTGGGACACTCTATCCACCTCCCGGGGCAATGCCAGCTGGATCTACTCCACGACCGCGGAGAAACCATGGTAACCTGAAAACACACACAGGAAAACAAACACCAGCCCAGAGGGACACGAGGTCAAACCCCAGTACGGAGAGCAACTGAAAAACAACAGTTAAATAGCAATAGATAAAAATGCAAATGCTATGCATGAGAACAAAGCTACAACCGAAGACAGCGAGCCAAAGGATCTCAAAGAACTGCTCAACAACCGATAACAGATCACTGCAAGGATAGTGGCCACGGGTGTGTGAGTATATGGGAGCTACCCACTCGGCTCAACACACAGTACCAGATGCAGAACACAGCTCAACCTGCTATTGCCCAACTCATGAGATGTGGGAGCTACCCACTCCGCTCATAGTGGCTAACAGATCCTAGTAGGGAGATGAGGCATACGGGAGTTACCCGCTCGTCCTCCAAACAAGCACCCTGTTACATACAGATCAATACAACAGGGCAAGACTAGCAAGATCTGAATGCAACATGAATAATACGTGTATGCAATGAACAGCTTGCAGATAACAACACAACTGAAGCAAGCAACAACAATACAGAAGCATACACAACAGCTCACATAATTACCCATGCCAGATTTAACGCTGTAAAGCAAGCTCACATCCGTACCTCAGTTCTGAGATATAACTAACACAACGAAGTCCCGAGCAACAGATCTAAAACCTGTTTAAAAACAACACAATGCTAACTCAGGGGCGCAAAGCACAGAACTCACCACTTGAAGCTACGAGCTCAACCACCAGCTCTAATTAAAGCGCAAGGGTAGAAACTAGCACTTACCCAACAAGCTACCTGAACGGAAGAACTAATCCGACGCTTATGCTAACAAACTACAGAAGGGATATGTCTTCGCGATCCACCTCCAGCTCCTCCCAAGTCTCCAAAAGAGGTATAGGAAGAAAGGTCTCGGCAAGAGGAGCCCAACGCTACCACTATCGCTTCCGTCTGAGCTGTATACCACCGGCAATCGTAGAAGATAAGGTTCGGTGAACAGTAGCTAGGTATCATGACAGAGTTTGCTCACGGGAAATATTTAAGTGTCGGGGAACAATACTGGACGAAGGGTCAAAGTCCTCTTAAATACAACTCAAATCTGGTCACATCTGGTGAACAGTACCCACCGACAAACTCGGGGTTCACATCTGAAACCAGCTCAGATCTGAGTACCACTCCAGATCTGGACACTACGTCAAAACAGCGTGGTACTTAACAAAACGACGTCGCACAGAAAATACGCTCCCAACTAATACACGTCATCTCGCTAACTCAAATCTGAAACACTAAACGGCATCGCAACCATAGCATTAAGATCTGATGCACACTAGCTAATCAAATCTAAAATCCATGAACCGAACCGATCTACTCCACAACACAAACCGGGACTAAGAACCGGATCTGTCCACACACAACTAAAAATGCGCACATACTCAAATCTGGATCCTTGCCAAACGACAACATTTCGCTACCCGCGCGATATACTCCACCTGTGCGCCCAGAATAACACGCAACTACCAGATCCTGCTCTCACATATGAAAGCAACCAACCATATCTGATCAACACTCACATCTGACAAGTTCCCGTGGAAATTCTCCAACACTCCAGATTTGTTTCAAGGACTTATACGGACCCGATAACTTCACCAAGCATACCACTCTAAACTGGTCCAACCCAGATTTGTTCAAGCCAAATCTGGTCTATGATAAACCCGATAATTAACTCAATTAATCCAATCAGCTTTCGGGTCTCACATGGTTGCTTGATCAAGCTCATCTGATATCAGGTCTATGGGGAATAAATCCCAAACTGTACTATGTGAAGGGGTATATAGGCTCGTCAACCCATAATCCTGATTGAAGGGGCACACTGGTTCGTTAGCCAGCGTCCTCACCCTTCCTATGCTGACCGTCTATTATCTTTGCCACAAGTCATGAAACTTTGAAATCATTTTCCTTAAACTTATGAACTATGGCAGGGAAACTTCTGTGAATTCTCCTTCGTAACCTTGCCATAGAACAGTAAAACATTGCTAATGGATCACACACAAGCAGTTCGTTGTTCAATAAACACTCTATTATTTGAAAATATTTTTTGGTGTACGGCGTAACACAACTGAATAAATTCTGAAATCAGCTCAGAGTATAAAACAGATCACGGGCTTAAAAATAGCTCTGAGTGAGCAATCTGTGCTGCCTCATAATCCATCACCAGTTCTAGCCATCTCCGCTGCCTGATGCTCAGTTCTTTCTGCGTGGAGAAGTATTTGAGGCTCTTGTGATCAGTAAAGATCTTGCATTTCTCTCCATATAGATAGTGTCTCCAGATCTTTAATGCGAAAACTACCACTGCTAGTTCCAAATCATGTGTTGGGTAGTTCTTCTCATGAGTCTTCAGTTGCCTGTAAGTGTAGGTAATCACCCGATGATCTTGCATTAGCACAGCATGAAGCCCCAGCTTAGATGCATAAGTGAAGAGAACGTAATTACCTTGTCCAGAGGGCATGGATAACACAGGGGCCTCTACCAAAGCTTGATTCAGCTAATAAAACTCGCCTGACGCTCTGGGGTCCAATCATACTTGACGTGTTTCATGGTTAGGGTTGTCACGGGACTGCTATCTTGGAAAAGCCCTTGATGAATCGCCTATAGTAACCCGCAAGACCTAAGAAGCTACGAATCTCAGTCACACTCTTAGGAACAGGCCAATCCTGAACTGCTTCCACAACTTTTAATCCATCTCTGGAAATCACATGGCCAAGTAAAGCAACCTTCTCTAGCCAAAACTCGTATTTTTATAAACTTAGCAAAGAGCTGCTTGTCCACAAAAGTTGAAACATTGTCCTAAGCTGATGGTGATAGGATCGGAAAACAAGCTCGGGAGTTTGGGGGGGGGGTGAATGAACTCCTTTGCTACTTTTTAATTGAAAAGTTGATTTCAAAAATTTTACAGCTCGTAGCTAACCTCTAAGCCGAGTTACCAGCTTGGGGGGTTCTCAGTGATTGCTGTTGTCTCATGTAACAAAAATGTTTTATGCGAAAAGAACACAATTCAACAGTGAATAGTTAAATACGTAAGTGTAAAGATAGAGTCGAGAGATTTGTTTCTGGAAGTTCGGAGTTCAATCTCCTACGTATCCCCTTCTTCTTCAATGGGAAGGATATCCACTAGAAGATTTGATTTATACAACTCCTTGTACAAACCCGATCGATAGCCAGCAGCTGCAAGAACTTCTAGCACTCAACCAAGAACACAGACACACAATCTGGTCCGAAATACAATTGAACACAGCTCTAAGCTAGTTGTTCAGCACTCAACACTCTCTGTTCATGATTTACAGTGAAGGCTCAATACTACAGAGTGTGTGTACAAATGTTTGTGTGACACACAGAGTCAAATAAGCAATCTGTGTGCGTGTATCACTAGCTGTGAGCTGGTTCAACGGATGAACTCTGTTTTGCTATATAAAATTTTTAAATTCGTAAGTCGTTGATTTCATAACTCGTGACTCGTAACCCCTTCACAACTAATATTCTCTTCTATTTATACTCTTTGGATACAACGATAATGTTACCAGTAGACACGTCGAATGTATCCAAATTGAAATTCCTACGACGTCTTAAATACTTGTATTGTATACGTACATATTCATTAAATGCATTTCCCTTTTTAACATACTCCGCGCGTCTTCAGTTCATGCAAATCTTTGCATATCTGGAATTAGCTCAAAGTTGTTCCAACGACTAAAAATCAATGCAGAGAGGTCAAACGCATCACATCAATATGTACGAAATCTCGAAACATTCTGAAATTCATTTAGCTAAGTTATCCTTACTTGGCTGGTTTCCCGATCTGGTTTTTGTACATTGAACTGCTTTCTAGTCTGGTTCTTATGTTGATCAAAACCAATATGCTCTGAACTGATCTGCTCTTGTCTTTGTTCTGTACTGATCCAGATAACAATTTTTGTACACTGTAACCAGATAACGTATGTAGAACAATCTTGCTTCGAGCTGGTTTGTCCAAACTAGTCTTCCAGCTGGCCTGTTATACTACTTTACGCTCCGAGCTGTTCTCTCAATTATTCCAAAACCAACTGTTCTAACCGCTCTTCTAAACTAATGTGATCTATTTTTGTTCTAAATAAACACCTGATCTGTTCATCTGAACTGATTTGTTTTTAACCAGCTTGACTGAATTACCTTAGCTGGTTTGTCCTTTGACCAGCGTTGTTGAACACACTGAGCTGGTTTGTCCTTAACCAGCTTGGCTCTGCTCTGATCTGGTTCTATATCCAACGCTGTAAGCCTCATCCAAATCATGTACCTTTGAGCTGATTAATCTATTTTATTTGTCTTCACCAAAACTTATGAAATGACTCTAACAATTTCCCCCTTTTTGATGATGACAAAACTTGTGCTGAAAAAGAGATTATATTTGTAAATTCTAGAAATCCTGAATAGGAATGAGTGCATGACTAGGGAGAAAAATTATTTTAAAAAATTATATGCTATTTTATGTGATTTAATTATGGTTTTAATGTTGCATGATATGCATGTATGTTTTTAGTCTGTTTGAGTTTTCGGACGCGTGGCCGAGAC
>KQ994547.1:19325-29336 GCA_001598015.1 Dorcoceras hygrometricum
ACGTGAGTTTGATAACCTGAAGCAAGGTGATATGCGTGTGGCCGAGTATGCTAGGCGGTTTTCTGCGCTTCTAGTGTACATGCCAGCTGTGGCGAACCAAGAGCGAACAAAGAGGAACAAGTTTTTGAAGGGCTTGAGACCTGACCTGTATCGGATGGTGTTGTCTGGGTCCCCGGCGACTTTCATGGATGCTGTGAACAATGCAGTGGATATCGAGGAGAGTTTGATGGATCCTGAGGCTCCAGTGCATCAGACGACCGCGCGTGCTTCTTAGCCAGCTCCGGCGGTGTCGCAGTCGTATCAGTCTCCGCAAGGGTCACAGCAGTCAAGTCGCCAGCAGTTTAGACCTAGAGGGAAGCAGTTTAAGAAGAAGGGCCATTCGAGTTCTTCTGGATCAGTGAGCTCTGGTTCTGGCAGTGGTTCTGGTAGCGGTTCTGGAGGCGGTTTTTGTAGTCAGTGTGGAGGGAGGCATGAGACTTCGCAGTTTCGAGGAGTCCGAGGACTCTGCCACCTTTGTGGTCAGCCGGGACACTTCGCTAGAGCGTGTCCTTCGATTGGAGGGCGGTCTACTGGTCAGTCGCAGCAGGGTTCCGCTGGTGGTTCCTCTCAGCGACAGCAGCCTTTTGCTCAGTCCCAGCGACCTAGTTTTCAGCCTCGTGAGCAGTCCCGTTTTGGAGGACCTTCCCGACCCCCGTTTCAGATTCCCCAGTAGGCACAGGCGAACGCCTTGACAGGAGATCAAGCTGAGGAGACTCCGGGCATGGTGATTAGAGGTACATGCTCTATTTATGATTATCCTGCGAGAGTTTTGTTTGACACTGGTGCATCACACTCTTTCATATCTGAGATGTTTGTGTTTGAGCGTGGGTTGAGTTCTTCCCCACTGTGTGATGTTGTTTATGTGTCTACTCCTGCCGGTGTGAACCTGTGGTCTCGAGAGGTAGTTGTAGATTGCCTGATTAGGTTTGAGGAGAATGTTTTGGTGACCAATTTGATTGTGTTGGGGATTAGAGATTTCGACTGTATTTTGGGAATGGATGTGTTATCTAGCTATAAGGCGACCGTCGATTGCTTCCATGGTGTGGTGAGATTTCGCCCTGATACGGGTGAGAGGTGGGATTTCTACGGCACGGATTCGAGGAACAATCAGATTGGACACTAAAACGTGCTCATCAAATCGAAGCACACAATCCAACACCACTTCACAGGACCATATACTCACACCAGCAGGGGTAGACACGGAAACAACATCACACAATGGGGAAGAACTCAAACCATGTTCACACACAAACATCTCAGAAATAAAGGAGTGTGATGCACCAGTGTCAAATAAAACTTTTGAAGGAAAATCGAAAATAAAGCATGTACCTCCAATCACCATGCCAGGCGTCTCCTCAGCCTGATCTCTTGTGAGGATTGAGAATTTAGATTAGTGATTAATTGGTTTGATTTGGGATTAATCACGAGTATTTTGAGGATTTTGCGAAAGAAATGAAGTTCCTACTGATTTATCTGTCGCAGCACTAGTTTAAGAGATGAGAAATATCGATTTTTGGTGAAGTCAACGCTGGTCAAAGTTACTGTAGCTCGTGCTGGTGAATTTTAAATCAGCAGCGGTATCGTCAGCGTGACGCAATGAGTGCTGCTGGTTTAGCGTCGAGTTTGAGATTGCTGCTGGTAGATGTTGCAAGTAGCGTGGGATTGAGCGAGAAAGCGACACGTGTTAGTCAACATTTTGGAGTGTTGACTAGTGATTTCAGCAGTTGCGCTTGTGTGAAATGTTCAGCAGATGAGTTGAGAACTTGTCGCAAGAGCTGTCGATAGATGTGGTGACGTAGGCGTGACGTATTACTTGCTGCTGGTAGTGATTGCGTTGTGTAGGTTGCTGCTGATCAGCAGGCGCGCTTTTGCAAGAGCGTTGAAAAGCGGCGTCGTTTTATTAAGTGAAAACGCTGCGTTTTGAGCTTTTCGTTTGAAAGATCAGCTGTTAGCAGATTTGATTACGTATGTAAAATGACGTTGTTTGGTTTAGTTTTCTCGCGACCAGCAGATAGCTGTTTTGAGGCGAGAGCTGTTGTCTGCTGGTGGTTGCTACGGTGTCGTTTTGTAGCATTTTCGTGCCTGTTCACCGTCACTTTCTATCGCATTTTGTCGTTGATTCCGACCTCCGTTTTTCGAGTTCTTGGTAGCGTTGGAAACCTCTTGAGAAGACCTTTCTTTTCCTACCAATCTTGGAGGCTGTGTTGAGCTGGAGCGAGAACGCGAAACGGCTGAATTGATCAGTAAGTTGCGCCGTGCGTTTCTATCCTTGGGTGAGCTTTCTTTTGTTGGTTTGAGCTAAGATATTAGGTATCTTTGGCAGATTTAAGCTTCTAGGAATTTTGAAGGGTAATTGTCGAGGAAGCTTCAAAGGCAGTAAGCTTGAGTTGTTGCTGGACGTGTCTTTGTTGGGAATATGTTAGGTAATTCGAAGAGGAAAGGTACGATTGAGCAGCCCTTAGCAGTTGAGCGTGAACATGGCTAGTTTTCAATGTTGTGAATGGCGGTTATGTGGATTACGTGAAATTGAATTATGGAACTGATTGAGTTGTACTTTGTTTTACGTATTATGAATTGTATGCTTTATGCATTGATATTGAATGGCATTCACGCATACATCTTGAGCCTGAATTGACAGATTGATTTGATTACCTGATTGGGTGCCACGTTGTGACTGGCCGACTGTTGAGTCGTGTCCGAAAAGTCCAACGCTATCGTCGGAGTGGTGACTACCGGATTCGAGTGTCTACCACCGAGCTGTGATGGGTTGACGGGCCCCGATGATCACGGACCGATGATTTCCACCGGCTGATTGGTTGTGTGTGGTATAGAGGTTTGATTTTAGTTGCCAGTTGATAGACTGGTCTAGCTATCCGATTTCTTGATAGCCCTCATGCATTCATAGCATTGATTAGTAGCATGTTGCATGTTTACCTGCTTTGATAGCTCTTCGTACTGAGGCTTGACCTCGTATTTGTTTCCTGTTTTTGTTTTGTTTGGGTCTGTGTTGCCCATTTGCAGGAGCATTAGGTAATCAATCTGGACCGAGTGGAAGTTCAGTTGGTCGATCCCCGCGTCCCTGAGTCCCAGTTTATATATATATGATACGTGTTGAATCGGGGGATGCCCCGTGTTATCTTGTATTGGGGATCTGTTTTGATTGATATACTTGTTGTGTTGGAATTGAATCAACTCGTATTTTATTATTGCTATTTTGAATGTATGATTTGAAGTTCAGGCCCATATTATTTCGAAAAATTTTTAAGCCCTGATTTTAAGCTTCCGTGATTATGCGCTTCTTATGTGTTAATTGTTAGTAATTAGCACGGGGCCTGACAAATCCAGCTGGACCGAGTAGAGCGTCAGCTGGTATATCCCCTTTTTGATTCCCAGTTATATATTATGTATTGACTATTGTACCAGGTGATGCCCTATGTGTATACTATGTTCGGGGATCTGTATTGTTATAGTACCAGCTGTTGTTGATGTTGTTTGGGATTTTTGAGTTAAAATCCGTATTTTGATTATGTTTGTATTTTAAAAGATATTTTCGGTTTTGGCCCAAACGAAAATTTTTAGTCCATATTTTATGCTTCCGCGTAATTGTGATTAATTGAGTAAATAATCCTTACTTTAGCGCACCGGGCCTGCCATCTTTTATTTTTCATCACCAAAACTTATGAAATTTACTCTAACAATTTCCTCTTTTTTGGTGATGACAAAACCTTGGTCGTAAAAAGAATTTTTATTGACCGTTAAACAATTTACAAAGATCAGCTATACAAAATCAATTTTTCTCGGTCCTACTACTAAGCCTGCTCTTGATCAAAACCATTTCCTCTTTTGCTTCTACTTGTCCCTTCACCCCTTTTATAGCTTGGTCCTGGTCCTTTACTGCTTGGCCCTCTTACCTGCAATCCCACTGCTTTGTCATCCTTCCCCCTTTTTGGAATCACCAGTCTCCTTGAGGTGATTAACCAATTCTGCCCGCTATAGCTTAACAAAATCAAGATCATTGGAAAGCTGGAACTGATGCTTTGTAAGTTTTCGAACAAGGATGGTCTCCAATGATGTCTGAAAGGAGGTAACATTGGCGGACACCGTGTCCATCTTATCATAAAAACCGTGCTTGTAAGTGTTGAAGTCGTGCTTCATGAAAGTCTGAATATACAATAATTCTTCAACTTCGGAGTCCAAAGATACTACTCTTGAATTCATGGAGTGTACTTTTTAATCCAGTGAGATCACCTTGGAATCCAGTGAAACCACTTTCGAAGTTTGTGAAACAATGACTTTTTTGACCTCTTCGAGCATAATATCAGCTTTGAGACTTGCTGGGGACTAGAAACAAAAACCTGCTGTGTACCAACATGGGAAGAATCGGCGTCCTCTTCATAAGTTATGCATGATGCTCTTCTCTATTTACAGTATATACAACCATCTGCAGGTTAGATGGACTCGGACCATGATGGTCCGTATTATTCATATCTGAGATAGGATTGGGACCCAGATTATTTACATGATCCTCATCATGGACGGGAAGACTGCCAGAGAGAGTAGGACTCTTACTGAAACTAGGATTAGAATCGGGATAAAAACACATACTATCACTCTCTCAACTGTGCATGGAGAGATAATCTCCAGAAGGTCTCGAACCCAACTAGAACTAGTGTGGTCTGGACTGTTTTGAGGCTGATCCTCTACCTCTGGAACTGTTTGTTCCTTTGTCCACCCGAAGAACCAATCTGAGGCTCGTGGTCCTGATTCCAGTTGCTCGTTCTGGTCTTGGGTTGATGGGCTTTGCAAGCTGAGCCTTAAACTCTTCCCAAGTCAAGCAAGGAGTGAAATCCCAAGATCCAACTCGGTCTGCAGAACGCTCATTATACGTGACGGGCAGACAAAATCGAGCTTGAAAAAGGTTGATGGGTTTCCTGGCTTTGGCCAACTCAGCTTCCAGCAAGTGGATGGCAATAATGTCTTGGTTAGCTGATGGCTCATCCTTGTTGAATTCTTAATGCTTAGCCACAACTTCTCAAAAAAGCAGCTCCACCAACTTGTAACAGATAAGATCCCGTCTTTGAATCAGCTCATTGACCATGTCCGTCTAGGCCCATGGCAGTAACTTATTCTCAACATTTGCAAATTCTGACAAAAACTCCATAGAAGAAATTTTGTCCAAACGGTATCTGGTGCGGAACTTGTGCCACTGATCGTAGACTTTGAGTTGGCACTCTGCACTCCCTTAAGTCCTGGATTACTAGTAGGTAGTGTTCCTCTGCTGGATTTGGTCGATATAAATGATGCAGGACTCCCTTGGCTTTATCCGCTGGGTCAATCCTTGGAATAAAGTGAGTGACCCAGTTGATCTTCTTGATCTCAATGGGAGCATAGACACTCTTGCCCGTATAGGTCATGGATGTCTGAGCTGGTTGTTCATGTCCAGACCTCACCAAAATAGTTTCCTCATGGATAGCAGTTTCCTTCTCAACCTGGTTAATGTTGTCGTCTTGCTCAGTTCGTTCAACATGTTCCACCCAGTCTTCAATATCGTAAGTTGTCCCTTCAGGACAGCCATCAGTAGATTTTCCATACTCTCCTGGAGCAGCAATAGACACATTTTCATCCCGACCCTCTTGGTCCGTTTGGGTCTCACACTCCATACGCCCTTCGTGTTCAACAGCATTGTAAGTAGTACCATCAATCCTTTCTTCTCGTTCAGGAGTTGTCGTCACATGCCCCTCTGAGCCACAAGCAATAGACTCATCACCAGCCTGTGTTTCCAATGCTGGAGTAGACTCTGTATGGACTTCGGATCTACCAGCTGTATAGGCCCTCTCACCTTCAGCTGGTATGTCAAAGATAGGATTGTGTTGGGATTTTGCTTGATTATTAACAGTGGGTGGGACCTTCGTTGCTCTTTTGGTCCTGTGCTTCTTCGTAATTGGCACAGGGGGAACAGATACAGTAGCTTCAGAGTCGGATGACTCTACCACTTGCTTGCGCTTTCCGCCACGATCTTTCAACCTCGCCAGCGTGCCGAATCCTCGTCTGAGCTGGTCCCAGAGTTAGACTTCGTAGGAGCAACTTGGCTCCCAGCCTCCACTGACTGCTGTACAGCCACCTTCTGAACATTGTCTTTCTTCTTTTTCGGCTTTTCCACAGCCTCCTTCTCCGTCGTTTTTGTCTTATTTTCTACGGGCTTGGTCATATGCGACTGCCCACCCTCAGTGCCACTAGCTGTATCCTCAGTCTATTTGTTGGACTCACCAGCCGAAATCACATTTATTCTTCTTGATATATGTCTGCACCTACTTGCTGGTTAGTACTTTCTTTGGATGGAGCTTGACAGACTCATCGAGGTCTGCCTTAACTAGATTTTCCAGCAGAATACTAACTTACACCACAAAGCCTTGTGACTGCTTCTTGGGATTGTTCAACATAGAATGTAAAACATGAAAAAGAATGTGTGCCAAGTTTACCTTTAAATCGGCAGTGATGGCTACCATCAAATAAAATTTCTCGTTGATAACCACATCGAAAGATCTAGCCTTCGCACACAACGCCTTTGCAACGATATCGTGCAGTAAGAGAAACTCCATCTTCATCTCCTTTTTCTTACTTGGTGCCCTGAACGGCACATCAGATCAAGAGAACCGCCTCCACTTTTCAACCACTGTCTCCTTCGGAATATCCAGAAATCCAACTATTCCCTCTATTGGAAACCCAAACGCCGCAGTAAACATATCCTTGGTTGATAGGATAAATATGGTTCGAAATCATCTGCAGGAGTTCAGAAGGGGGGGGGGTTGAATGAACTCCTACTATTTAAATTTTTCGAAACCTTTAAAATAATTTTACAAGCGCCTTGCTTAACTTGAATCCGAGTTACAAGATTTAAGGTATATCAGTTTAGCAGCTGATCTCTTGGCTAACAAATGTTGTGCGGAAATAAGTCAATCGATCAGTGAACAGTAAAACGATAAATAGATGCGTTAAATAAAAGATTAGGGTCAAGAGTTTATTTCTGGAAGTTCGGATATAAATATCCTATGTCTCCCCTTCTTCCTTTTCAGGAAGGTTCCACTAGAAGATTTGATGGATTACAGGCCTTCTGCAAAATACCCAGTTAAAGCACAGACGCAGCTGCTCGTTTTACAAGTGAATGAAATTTTTCGAACGGCTTTAAGGAGCACGTTTGTTATAGACTCAAATGATATAACAATGAATACAATGCTATGAGACTGTAAATCCTCTGATTTATTTTACAAGCAAATCGAGTCAGCTAATGTGAATTAGAGGATGACTCGAAGGTATTTCTATGAATATCAGCGGTTGTTTTTCTTCGAGTGTTTGAGCTTTTTGAAAATGCTACAATATGAGAATAGCTCGTAAAAATGGCAGCGTAACAGCAAGGTAAAGAGAGTGAGAGAGATCTTCAATCCAAACTTCTGCTATTTATAGTCTTCGATCTCAACGGTCATTAATTTCTTCAAAGGCAACAAAATCTCCTTTTGAATTTCTGTCAATTCGTACGCCGTAAATCATGCTCCACCAAGAGGCAAGTCGCACAATGTCAGAGAAAATTTGGCATCGTTCCATATTTGTGCAAACGCCGTAAACCGCCCTTTGATATAGTGTACTATTTACCTAGAATAGTACTGATACTGTTCCCTCAATTAAAACACATGTACGATTCAATCTCCATCTTTGATTTCCTCTGATATGAACGTTTGAATCGATTCATTATATGCGCAACCACTGATGAATTGAACCTCTGATAGGTATGCAACGGCTGATTTCTTTCAACGCCTGAAAATTATGCACCAGCTGATCGCTTGGAATAACTTCCTTTTATAATGTATCGGCTGGTTGCAACGATTAAGAGAAGCAGCGACTGGATCAAGAGAATACTGTAGCCATCTGCTGAAAAACAATTGTCTGCTGATTTTTCACTGTAGCCATCTGTTGAATTAACAACGCAACCTCCAACGAATGATTTGTTGAATTCTTCCATCTGTTGAATTTCTCCGAATAGACCAACTGTTGAAAATCAACCCGTCGACTGAAAATGTTCTCCTGTAAAATTCACCGGCTGATTTTCCAGTAGCAACTAGTCTTATTTTGTTATCACCTAAACTAATAAATTTTATCCTAACAATTTTCCCCTTTTTGGTGATGACAAAACTTAGCAGCCGAGATAAATGAATTGGCAAAAATAAAATGCACAACGACTGCTGAAATTCAAATTGCATTATCTGAAGAATTGTACATAGGATTTGTACAAAAGATCAATAAAGCTACTATCTTAATACATCATCTTCTCCTCTTATACGATCCACTTCCACTTCTGTTCTTACTTCTTCTTTCTCTTTCTCTATCAGCACTCATAAGCCTCTCTAGAATGTTTCTCTGAGCATTGTCAATGTCTCTCTGTGTAATGTCCGTTGTTCTAACAATATAACCACCACCACCTGTATTACCACTTCCTCTGTTTTGATTATCAGGTGGTGGGCGGCTGCTACTTACTTCCCCTTTTTTGTCATTACCACCACGGTTGATATATGCAACGAGTTAGCTCAGTTGGTCGGTAATAACATTGAGGGTCTGCTGTGCTTGAGCACTAAAATCCAATAAATCATGGTGAGTAGCAGCCAATTTCTCTTCCAGAGATGTGACTTTAGCATTAAGCTCATGGTGATTCTCCCTGACCACCCGCCGGACATAAACTACATCAAGAGCATTAGAGGCAATCTGAGTACTCAACTGCTTGTGAGATGACTTAATATCCATCGACATGAGATTTCTTTGATCATTTGAATCTCTGCGCAACACCCCAAGTACTCTATCATGTGCATCGAGGCATGCGGTAAGGTTCCTCTCAAGGTGATGGAGGTGCAATAACAGTGTGTCTTTGTGCTTGGCGCCATCATCTCTTTCACTGATTTGTTCTATTGAAGCTCGCAGATGGTTTAAGGCCTTTGTAACATCTGGAATAGGAGCAACTGGGAGAGAGATTGAAGCAGTAGCAGCAGTGTCCTGATCAGCAAAATCCATTGAAATGTCGTCTGAAGTGGAATCAGAAGAAGAATGCTCATCTATCAACTGTACAATCGGAGCAACTGAGACTGTATGTTGTGCAATCAAGACATTTCTCAAAAAGGTTCTCTCAAATGCAATAGACACAACAAAACTTGTAATGTACTCTGTATGCAACCGATTGAATAAACTGTAATCAATAAACACGGTACAAAACTGAGATACCCTCAAAGTAAAAATTGTTGGCTGGCGAGGAGCAAAACTGTAAACCGGTTGAACAACTTGAAGAGATCTGCAAAAGTTAATAGAGCCAACTGGAAGAAGTCTGCCTGAAACAAAGAATTCTACGGCCTCTATACAAATATCTGCCCATCTCTTCTTCATCAGATTGAAAAAATCACTCACGAGAGGGAGAGTGTCGTCATATTGACGCTGACTAGAAACTTCAAAAATAGTGTAGGAAGGAATGACACGGTTGTGAAAACCCGAAAATTCAGCTCCAAAAAAAAAATTATATAATCAGCGGTTGGTCGAAACTTTCCCTGCTGATTCGGAAGTTGCTTAAATCCTTGGAGAATTCAGTCGCAACAAATTTGGTGAAGTCAATGATGGTCAACAACACTGTAGCTGCCTGCTGGTGCTTGCATCGGTAGAGAGACGTAGGCGTGACGCGTTGTATCTGCTGGTATACGATGTCTTGAGCTTGAGGATGATTGAGGAAGCGACACATGGTAGTCAACGTTTTTGAGTGTTGACTATAGGATTCAGCAGATGCTTAGATAGGGCGACCAGTCGATGGGCTGAAGAACCAGCCGCAGGAGTTTATGCAACTGCTGGTGTTTGCAAATTCAGACGCAACGATGATTTCAGCAGTAGCGCAAAGACAGAAGATCAATCCAGTCGCAAGATTACCAGTCGACTGGATTGCAAAGGAAC
>KQ994547.1:44880-55427 GCA_001598015.1 Dorcoceras hygrometricum
CAGTCATATATATATGTATAATTTTTATGCTCGAATGGTATCCCCCACTTGCTGAGTGTTTCCCCAAACACTCACCCCTTACTTCTCCACCCAGATAATAATGAAGAGCAAGTAGAAGAAGAAGAACCAGATCAGTTCTGGGGCTGGTGAAGATTCCGCTTTGTTGATGTAATTTTTAATTATTTTCGCTTCCGCAAATTTTATCTGATTCCGATGTAAAAACGATATTATTTTGGATATGTAATAGACTGGTTTGAGCTATGCTATGATGGCTTAATGTTTTACAATTTTATAATTGTTTAATATTGCCGATGTCATGAGTCTCGGTCTCGGGGCGTGACATTTTAGTGGTATCAGAGCTCACCAGGTTCATAATCCAGCTGGGAAACCAAATCTGAAATTTTCAAGGTCCAGGAAGAATTTCAGATTTTGGCGAAAGACTAGTGCTGCCCTCCGAAAACATGCCTTGCCATTTTGTTTAAAATTTCAATAAATTTTTGTACAAGACTCCGATTTCAGTTCCGTCAGCTGTTCTGAAATCCCTATGGTTAGTATCTTCTGTTTATGGATTAACCTCACGACTTTATATTTTTGGACGTATCCTCGATTTTAGGAAATGGCCCCTTCTGTTCCCCGTACTCGTGCTGCGGCTGCCCTCCGTATGAAACAAATTACCCTCGATAACCAAGGCCACACAATTAGGTGCCTTAGAGCCCAATTAGCCACTGAGAGACGAGGATTGGCCACCATGAAGAAAGAACTTGAAGACACTCAAGTAGCCTTAGAAGCCTCACATAAGGTCATTGCCGGACTGACCGAGATAGGCCTTAGCATGTCCAAGAAGATTGATAAGATGAAAGTTAAGAAACAACTAGCTAAAGCAAACCATGTGGAGTGACATCAGAAGTTCCAGGCTCACATCCACGAGGCCGAAGACTCGATGCAGGCACAACACTTGATCATCGAGGCCCTGGTGGATGAGAAGGATAGCCTACTCCAAACCATCCACGGTCTCCAAGAAGCTAACAATACCCCTGCTCCATTCGATGGTGAATGGGAGGAAGAACCGGAAGAAGAACCGGAAGAGGAATAGATTGAGGATATTCCTTTGGGTGAGGGAGAGATAGATGATGAATAGGAAATATCTTAGCTTTGTATTCAATTCATCTTTCTATTTGAATAAATTGCTTAGCCCTTCAAGATATCTTATTCTCGACCTTTCACAGTTATATACCGCCATTCTTAATAAAGACTCCCTATGGCAGAATATGGCAGGCGATCGTAGAAGCGACAGGAACAATGGAGGCGAAGGGCCCTCAAACAACGGAACTGGTCTTAGCAGAGAAGACATAATGGCAATAGCTACAAGGATTGCCACAACGCTTCAAGGGTTGGTTGGTCCCAACCACAACCAAGCTCCACCTCCTCCCCCTCCACCCCGTGGGACGAAGTTCTATTATGAGTCCCTCCGCAAGAATAAAGCCCCCACCTTCGATGGGAGCCACGACCCAGAAGTTGCTCAGACTTGGATGAAGAACATAGAGACGCAACTTCGACTCCTGGAGGTCCCAGACGCAGTCAAAGTGGATGTGGTAACACCACTCCTCGACAGTAAAGCTGGGACACCATGACTGCCAATGGACAAGCTATGACGTGGCAGAGGTTTCGAGAAGCATTATTGAAACAGTACTTTCCCATGGAAGTACGAATGCAAAGGCTCAGCGAGTTTGAGACCTTCACTCAGACCGCAGACATGTCGGTTGTAGAGTATACCTCAAAGTTCAATTCATTGGGCACCTACGTCCCAATGATTATGGCGGATAACACTCTAAAGATGCACCGATACAAGAAAGGTCTAAACAGCCGTATCCAGTCAGCCCTCGCAGTTTACCAAGACACGAGTCTTGAAGACTTGATGGGATATGCAATCCACACTGAGACTGACATAAAGAGGCGGTAAGCGGACAATAAAAACAAGCGCCTCGCAGTTTACCAAGACACGAGTCTTGAAGACTTGATGGGATATGCAATCCACACTGAGACTGACATAAAGAGGCGGTAAGCGGACAATAAAAACAAGCGCCCCCTCAATGCTCAGACTTTGCAAGGTGGGCCAAGGAACAAGCGGCCAAACTTCAACAACCGCGGCTCAGCTCCTACACAGAATAACCAGGCGTTGCCCACTTGCTCCTCCTGCGGCCAACGTCATCGTGGAGACTGTCGCAAGCAGAGCGGTGCATGTTTCAAGTGTGGAAAGTTGGGCCACCGAATTGCGGATTGTCCGGAGAACCAAGGCGCAAAAGCTGGATCGAGCAATGCGGCTCCGAGCAAACCAAAGCCTAGGGAGGATAAGCCCAATGCTCGTGTGTTTGCAATGACACAGTAAGAAGCTGAAGACGCCAGCGACGTGGTGGCAGGTACCATTTCTATCAACAAGCTGCCTGCTTATGTGTTGTTTGATTGTGGTGCCACGCATTCGTTCGTGTTTAGGAGATTCGCTAAGAAGTTAGGGTTAGAGCCTGAAGTTCTATCTGAACCCTATAGAGTAGCAACTCCTACATACGCTACCATTGAAACATATAAGATCCATCGAAACTTGAGATTTCGATAAGCGACCATTCGTTCTCCGCAAATTTGATACAACTCAACATGGTCGAATTCGACGCCATCTTAGAGATGGATTGGCTATCTAAGAACCATGCAATTGTGGATTGCCGAGGTAAGAGCGTGAAGCTCCAAACCTTCGACCAATAAGAGCTGATTTACTATGGGAAGAACAAGGAGCGAAAGTCCCTGACTTTCTACGGCCCAAGCATGGACAGCCATGAAGACCGGAGCAGAAGTTTTCTTGGCAATGATCCAAGAATAAAAGAAGGAGACGAGCTCAAGATAGAAGACATCCCAGTAGTGCAAGAGTTAGCAGATGTATTTCCAGATGGCGGCCCAAGCATGGACAGCCATGAAGACCGGAGCAGAAGTTTTCTTGGCAATGATCCAAGAAATAAAAGAAGGAGACGAGCTCAAGATAGAAGACATCCCAGTAGTGCAAGAGTTAGCAGATGTATTTCCAGATGACTTACCTGGAAAAGTGCCTGATCGAGAAATTGAGTTCGAGATCAACCTAGTGCCAGGGTCGGCACCAATATCCAAGGCACCCTATCGAATGGCACCTGCAGAACTCAAGGAGCTCAAGGATCAACTACAGAAACTGCTGGACAAAAAGCAGATCCGACCCAGTGTGTCACCTTGGGGAGCTCCAGTCTTATTCGTCAAGAAGAAGGATGGAACCATGAGATTGTGTATCGACTACCGAGAGTTGAACAAGATCACAATCAAGAACAAGTATCCTCTTCCAAGAATTGACGACCTCTTCGATCAACTCAAGGGAGCTACAACCTTCTCCAAGCTGGATTTGAGGTCAGGCTATCATCAGCTAAAGATCATGGATGAGGATGTCCCTAAAACTGCATTTAGGACAAGGTATGGTCATTATGAATTCACAGTGATGCCATTTGGTCTAACCAATGCACCAACGGCCTTCATAGACCTCATGAACCGTGTATTCAGACCATTCCTCGACAAATTTGTGGTGGTGTTCATAGATGATATACTAGTATATTCATCAAGCGAAGAAGACCACCAGGAACATCTCCGAATTACTCTCCAGACCCTGCGAGAGAAACAACTGTATGCCAAATTCAAGAAGTGCGAATTCTGGCAGAAGAGTGTGGCATTCCTAAGCCATATAATTTCCGAAGCTGGCGTATCAGTAGATCCAAAGAAGGTAGAAGCCATAATGGACTGGCCTGCACCTAAGACGGTGACAAAGGTTAGAAGTTTCTTGGGATTGGATGGCTACTATCGAAAGTTTGTAGAAGGCTTCTCCTCAATAGCCTTACCACTCATAAAACTCACCCAGAAGAACTCCAAGTTCAACTGGAGCGAAGAATGTGAGACAAGCTTCGAGACTCTGAAAACGAATCTTGCATCTGCCCCTGTTCTGACGTTACCCGTAGGGGACAAAGGCTTTACCATCTACAGCGATGCCTCGAAAGAAGGACTAGGATGTGTGCTCATGCAAGATGGCAGAGTAATTGCATATGCCTCAAGGCAACTGAAGACGCATGAACGCAACTACCCAACTCACGACTTAGAGCTTGCTGCGGTGGATTTTGCCCTAAAGATTTGGCGACACTATCTTTATGGTGCAAAATGCAAAGTATTCACCGACCATCAAAGTCTCAAGTACATATTCACCCAGAAGGAATTAAATCTGAGACAAAGACGATGGCTCGAGCTGTTAAAGGACTACGACTTAACGATCAACTACCACCCAGGAAAGGCAAATAAGGTTGCCGATGCGCTAAGTCGGAAGAATATGAACAAGGTGATACTATCTTAAGTCTCAGCCCAACCATGCCTTAAGGAATTGATCAAGCTAAAACAAGATCAAGACCCCAGCTTGATGAGGCTGAAAGAAAAGATCAAGGAAAGGGAATCGCCTGATTTCCGAACGGACCAAGATGGGATCCTTTGGATGAACGGACGACTATGTGTACCCGACGTCGATAACCTCCATCAGGAAGTGATGTCCGAAGCACATAAGTCCAAATTCTCAATCCACCCGGGAAGTACAAAGATGTACAGAGATTGAAAGAACACTTTTGGTGGAATGGGATGAAAAGAGATGTTGCTGATTTCGTTGCAAGATGCCACGTATGCCAACAAGTCAAGGCCGAACATCAAAGACCTGGAGGATTGTTACAACCACTGGAAATTCCAGAATGGAAGTGGGAAAACATATCCATGGACTTTGTAGTTGGTCTACCGAAGACAAGACTAGGCCACGATGGAATATGGGTAATCGTGGATAGGTTAACAAAATCCGTGCACTTTCTGCCCGTCCAAATGAACTACGGCTTGGATAAGCTCGCTTAGTTGTACATGGACAACATCGTCAGATTGCACGGAGTTCCAACAAGCATCCTGTCAGATAGGGACCCAAGGTTCGTATCTCATTTCTGGAAGAGCTTCCAAGAAGCCATGGGAAGTAAGGTTACTCTCAGTACTGCTTATCATCCGCAAACAGATGGTCAAACTGAGAGGACCATCCAGACCCTAGAAGACATGCTGCGGACTTGCACATTAGACTTCGGTAGCAATTGGAGCGAACATCTACCCCTAATAGAGTTCGCGTACAACAATAGCTACCACAGCAGCATAGGGATGGCACCATATGAAGCCCTCTATGGTCGGAAATGTCGATCGCCGCTGTATTGGGATGAAGTTGGAGAAAATGCCATCTCAGGACCTGAACTCGTCCAAGAGACAGTGAAAAAGGTAGCCATTATAAAGGAGAGACTGAAGGCAGCCCAGGATCGATAGAAAAGCTGAGCAGATCTAAAGAGAATACCCTTGACCTTCGAGGTAGGTGAAAAAGTGTACCTTAAGGTTTCACCAATGAAAGGAGTAGTCCAATTCGATAAGGCCGGAAAACTGAAAGTTGAATCAAGGACTGAGTTATGAAGAAGTCCCAATTCGAATTGTGGACAAAAAGACCAGGTTCTTAGACGAAGAACGATCCCGTACGTCAAAGTCCAATGGTCCAACCAAACCGAAAGAGAAGCCACGTGGGAAATGGAAGAAAAGATACGTAAGAAATATCCCAACCTTTTCGACGATGAAGGTGACCAAAGTTTCGAGGACGAAACTTCTTTTAAGGAGGGAGGGATGTGAAAATCCGAAAATTCAGCTCCTAAAAAAAAACAAAAAAAAAAATTCACCTGCTGGTCGAAAATCAGCAGGTGGTCGAAATTCAGCAGTTGATGGCGCGAGAGTAAAACGCCGTCGAACCAGCAGTTGCGCGTTGAATTGGTTACTGAAGTGGAAGGGATGATACGTTGTCGTTTCGATCTTAGAGGTTGCTGCTGGCAGGCGTGGCTTTTAGCGCGAGAGTGTTCGAGAGCGCGACACGTGTTGGTCAACATTTTTGAGTGATTGACTGCTGGATCAGCAGATGCGTGAGTTTAGAGTGACCAGCTGCTGGTTTGGGAAACCAGTCATAGAAGTGAAGCGACGTCGTTTCGTTAAGATGAAACGCTGCGTTTTGAGTGTTTCGTATGGAACCAGCAGCGAGGGATTGTTGTGAGAAATTAGCACGAGGCCTGCTGGTCGCTAATTCAGCAGTTGGTACCATAGACACGATTCTGTCGTTATATGGGTCTACGGAATATTCCGCACTCTGGGTTACTTGGTGTGACCACATGGCCTCGACCCCTTAGAGGAGTAAAAATTAGGGACTGATCAGTAAACCATAGACACGAAGTAATCATCAGTGCTATCTGTCAGGCTATGCTCTGTTATGCTATGCTATGCTCTGTTATGCTATGCTCTGCTCTGTTATGCTCTGCTCTGTTCTGGTTATGTTCTGCTCTGAATTCAGTCATATATATATGTATAATTGGTATGCTCAAATGGTATCCCCCACTTGCTGAGTGTTTCCCCAAACACTCACCCCTTACTTCTCCACCCAGATAAGAATGAAGAGAAGGTAGAAGAAGAAGAACCAGATCAGTTCTGGGGCTGGTGAAGATTCCGCTTTGTTGATGTAATTTTAATTATTTTCGCTTCCGCAAATTTTCTCTGATTCCGATGTAAAAACGATATTATTTTGGATATGTAATAGACTGGTTTGAGCTATGCTAAGATGGCTTAATGTTTTACAATTTTATAATTGTTTAATATTGCCGATGTCATGAGTCTCGGTCTCGGGGTGTGATAGAAGTACCCTTTAAAAATTTCAATATTCACTTTACAGCTATGTAATGCGATTTCTTTGGCTCTGCTTGAAATCTAGCACACATACAGATAGTAAACATGATGTCTGGTCTGCTAGCAGTTAAGTATAGCAAAGAGCCTATAATATCACGATAAAGCGATACCTCAATGGCAGTGCCAGCTTCATCTTTGTCCAGCTTTATTGAAGAGATCATAGGAGTTGCTGCTACTGAAAAATTGTCCATGCCAAACTTTTACAGTAGTTCCTTCGTATATTTCGCCTGCTTAATGAAAATTCCATTTTCCAGCTGTCGAACTTGTAAGCCCAGAAGGAACGTCAGCTCCCACATCATGCTCATCTCGAATTTATCCTGCATCAAATTAGAGAACTTCTGACACAGTTTGGGGTTAGTTGACCCAAAGATAATGTCATCGACATATATTTGAACTAATAGAATATGGTCAGCTTTTACAAATTTGAACAAGGTCTTATCTACTGTGCATATTGTAAAGTCATGCTCGATAAGAAATTGAGATAGTGTATCATACCAAGCTCTGGGTGCTTGTTTCAACCCATACAGAGCTTTATCCAGTTTGTAAACAAAGTCTGTATGTTCATGATTAACGAAGCCAGGAGGTTGTGCAACATACACTTCCTATGTTAAGACGCCATTAAGAAAGACACTCTTAACATCCATTTGAAAGACTTTAAAGTCTTTGAATGCAGCATAAGCTAAGAACATGCGAATGGCTTCTAATCTTGCTACTGGTGCAAAGGTCTCATCAAAATCTATACCTTCCATTTGTCTAAATCCTTGCGCTACGAGCCTAGCTTTGTTTCTAGTTACTATGCCATCTTCATTCAGTTTGTTCCTAAAGACCCACCTAGTTCCTATGACTGAATGATTACTTGGTCTAGGTACAAGTGTCCGTACGTTATTACGTTTAAACTTGTTTAATTATTCTTGCATAGCATCTATCCAGCTGGGGTCAGCTAAGGCCTCATCTATCATTTTAGGTTTTATATGAGATATGAATGTGGAATCAAAATGATCATGCATTAGCTGGCCTAGTGTGCGAACAGGGATTCGAAATTACCTATGACTTTCTCGGATGGATGATTTTTATTCCACCGAAGATCAAGTCCAATTGGATTTGCTCTTTGTTCCCCCTGTGTAGCTGGCTGGTTTGCAAGTGAATCAGCACATGCCAATAGATGTTGAGCATTGTTGGCTTGTGCGTCTGCTTCCAGCTGGTGAGATGTACTTACGACTGGTTGATCAGCTGGTGGTCTTGATACCAAATGATATGATGTGCTCGTGCCTTGATGTCCAGCTGGTGGTGAAAGCAATTGATAATTTGTGCTACCAGCTGGTGCTTCGGGCGTTGGTCTAGAAACCAATGGATAAGCGCTTGCAACTGCTTGCGCAACATCTTGCTTATCAACGTCAGTTGGTGTAACGTCTGATTGTTCGTCGGCTGGTTGATCATTTGTCGCAACACCCCCAGAAGCTGGTACACTTGAGGCAATTTGATCCTGCGGCTGATCCACGTTAGTTAAATCAATAACTATTGAATTACCTGTCAGATCTTGTTGAACATTGTTATGCGTTGTGACCACTGCTGGTTGTTCTTCTTCAGCTGATTGTCTTTGTGGCACGTCGTCGTCTGATTCTTCAAGACTTGTTGACTCCAGACGTGAACACAAGTCATGTAGGCTTGAGTTGAATTTGACTTGAAGCTGGTTTCATCAAACACTACGTGTGCTGATTCCTCAACTGTCAAGCTTCGATTGTTGAACACTCGATATGCTTTGCTCACAGCTGAATAGCCTAAAAAGATACCTGCATCAGATTTTGGTTCAAAAGCTGTTAGATGCTTCTTGCCATTGTTATGAATGAAAAATTTACATCCAAACACCCTGAAGTAAGAAATATCAGGTTTCTTGCCATTCCAGATCTCATATGGGGTTTTATCGTGCATCCTATTAATCATCGATCTGTTCTGAGTGTAACACGCTGTGTTAACTGCTTCTGCCCAAAAATTTTGTGAAATCCCAGAATATGCAATCATAGATCTAGCAGCTTCTTTTAAAGTGTGGTTTCTCCTTTCAGCTAACCCGTTTTGCTGAGGAGTTCTAGCTGCTGAAAGCTCATGCTTTATTCCCAAATATTCCAAATAAGAAGTAAATTAAAATTTAGAAACTCAGTACCGCGATCATTTCTTATCCGGTTGACTGAACAAGTGTTGGGGATCCGGATCCGCCCCCCGGCAAGGCAGCGGAAGAACAGAGAAATACCGGGAGACGATCAATACGAAAAATCAGACAATTCAATAATCGTCATATATAGGGTGTTCAAAGATGAATACCTCGCTGGCACTTGTGCCTGGCTCCAACCGGAATTACAAGAACCCGGATCTTCTCGGTAGATTGCGGTAATTTACGCCAATCCGGTCCACGACCAGATCCGAGACTCCTTCGTCAGGCTGCACTAGAAGCCCTGACGAGATCAGCACGAACGGATTATCCACGTCGAATTGGCCCGAAACAATTTTCCGGCGAAGACGGCGGCGACGGCGGCGAAGCGTGGAGGCGGCGGCGGCGGCGGCTTGAGAGAGTAGAAGGGTGGCGGTTAGAAGACTAGGTTTAGGGTTGTAACAATGTGTTTTAAGTCTAGTCTAATTCCATATTAAATAGAATTAAGAGATGGACTTGGACCGGCCCAACGGGCCCGGGTTCAACAATGAACATTCAGTTCATCTCCACCACCGAGACTTCATCGTAACTCCGATCGCCGATCAGATCGGACCGATCGACTCAGTTTCCGAAACTGAATAATATGATCTGAAAAACCATTTTTCAGAACCCCAGTGCAAAATGACCGTTTTGCCCTTCAACAGCGGGAAACCCCGGTTTGACCCCTGTTGACTTTTAGGAAGTCGCACTTCCCGAAATCCTCTTCTCGTGCTCAACACATTGAGCTGAGTATCCGTGCGGGAATCTCGAATCTAGTACTTGTGTGACCCTCAATGGTTCAGGGATACAGCTAGCCGTGGGCCCACAACCATTGTGGCTCCGGAATCACAATTCCGGACTTGCCCAACGGATCATGGTAATAGCAACATCGTCCCATGATCCCCTAGGTATCACTGATAGTGCCTGCAAGAACCAGTCGGTCATGGTTAGCGTACACTACGGTCCTTTCAATCCATATATCCCGATCAGATCAACGACCATTGGCAAATCGAGAGTCGCTATAGATCCGATAGCTATGAATACATCTTGGAGATCGAATAGTGACATCGCGAGTGTAACTAGGTAAACACATTTACCTAAAACACTTCTAGTACTCTGGCCAGAGATTTATACACTATTATCCCCTCAGATAGCATAGGATATCCACGCATGTCTGCGAGCGGTGAATCCTCGACAACGATGCATCGACTCCTACATGCATCGGGGTCTCACCCAATCCCGACGCCTTGTGACTCCAGGTGAGTCGGAAAACGGGTCAAAGTGAGACGCCTATCATGTAGAGTCTCAATGAAATTTCGAGTCGTGAGGACTAATCAGTACAACCAAGACCTCGGACATATCCACTCGACAAATGGTAACCACTTGGAAAGTCCGAAGGAGGGTAGTTCGATAGATCACCAGGTCACTATCTATCTGCATGCTCATAACATCACAATGTCCCCTACCAATGAAACATGGTACTTCGCATCGCAGATACTAGTCTCGAACTCGGGCGACCTTATCCTCATTTTGA
>KQ994547.1:61540-75124 GCA_001598015.1 Dorcoceras hygrometricum
TTCGCAGAGGAATAAGAACCCAGAAGGAGGACGGGTTTGTCCTTCTTTATGGTCCCTTCGAACACTACAAGCATGTTCACCACCTCTTCAAGGGTGGCTTCCAGCTTGTTCATGTTGAAGTTGACCACAAAGGGGCCAAATGCAGCGGGTAGTGAGAGGAGAAGAAAATCCACAGACAGCTGCTGTGGAACACTGGTCCTTTCTTCGCAGAGGAATAAGAACCCAGAAGGAGGACGGGTTTGTCCTTCTTTATGGTCCCTTCGAACACTACAAGCATGTTCACCACCTCTTCAAGGGTGGCTTCCAGCTTGTTCATGTTGAAGTTGACCACAAAGGGGTCAAATGCAGCGGGTAGTGAGAGGAGAAGTAAATCCACAGACAGCTCATGTGGAAGTGTGATATCAAGGCCCGACAGCTTTTCAATGAGCCCAATCATGCGAAACCCATGCTCGCGGACCGAAGTCCCATCGCGCATGCGATTCCTCATCAGCTCCTTGACAGCCGTGAACCTCTCATGTCGAGAGTTCTCCCCGTACAGCTCTTTGAGATGATGAAGTATGTCAGTAGCATACTTCATCTTCTCAAAACGTCGTTGCATTTCATTGGACATCGATGCCATCACATAGCATCGAGTTTTAACCTCGTCGTCACGCCATTGGTTAAGCGTAATCAGCTCCTCAGGGCTGATACAGGCAGGGGTTTCCTCCGGAGGAGACTTCTCTATCGTATAGAGAAGCTTCTCCGAAGCCAGTACAAGATTAAGGTTGCGGAGCCAGTCTTGATAGTTAAGACCAGTGAACCTGTTGCTATCCAGTATAGCAGCAAGCGGGTTTTTCATCGAAACCATTTTAATAGAAGTTATACTGAAAAGAAAACAGACATGCATTACTGACTATATATAAGAATAAACGCTAAGACATAAAACATGGTCATTAAGTTTTATGAATTACCCTCCCACTATTTTAACGATTTCACCACCCTCTAATGAAATCGAGAAAACAGGTTTCTTTAGTGGGTACACGGAGCCCAATCAAGCGACCATGACCCCGAATAATATCAGCCATCCATGACCCCCAAAAGGTAGTTTCCGATTGCAACCCCCATGTATTCACCTCACGTCCAGTAAGGGCCCAATAATATGACGCCGTTTACTATCACGTGTCAAGATTGACCCATCAATGTTGAGTCGTGAAGGACGGTCCCCTTAATGTCCCCAATAATATGAGCCAACGTTAAAGGGAGTTCCGACCGACTCACAACAATTGTCAATGACGTGGACAGCTTGTCGGCATACAGGACCCCCTCAATAATATGAGCCGGGCCATGTATACGGGTAGCATCGACGTACACCCATTGTTGATGGAAGGTAGGGTTAATTTAAACAAATTTAAATACCCCTTTTGTTTATCGAATAAACATTTAATCTTGATATAAGTTTTAAATCAAATTTAAAACGAGGGATTTTATTTTGAAAAACATTTTGGTCTCATGCATATTTAAATCTAATTTAAAACATGCAAACATGCGGATTCAATTAAACTATATATCGAGGGTAGTTCGATAGATCACCAGGTCACTATCTATCTGCATGCTCAGAACATCACAATGTTCCCTACCAATGAAACATGGTACTTTGCATCGCAGATACTAGTCTCGAACTCGGGCGGCCTTATCCTGATTTTGACGGCCCAATCGACTAGGAACATGTTCAGAATACACAACGACTATTAGATGTGTTCGATGATAGCCGTCATACCCACTATCACATCTAACATACGCTTTAGTGCATTCTAGGTCTTTACTCAACGCAATTGTAAATCATTACACACATAATGAAAGTAAAGAACGCCATATAAGAAAATGCGAATATCATATATAAAGACTGTTTGTACAAGAGTCTATAAAACTCACACGCCACAAGTTGGCTAGTTGGGCATCTACTCTAACAACAAGATCTATCATTTTGTAACCGTTTCAAAAGGCGTATCAGCTGGTCGGCGGTTTCAGATTTTTCTTTTAAAAACAACACACAAGTATATTTAGTAAAATCATCAACAACTGCAAGGGTGTAATTTGTTCCCCCTAAGCTCGTTACTGAAATAGGACCAAAAAGATCCATATGCAAGAGCTCAAGGCAACGGGTAGAACGTTTTCCGCCTTTATTTTTGAAAGTAGAATTTATTTTTTTCCCGAGCTGACATGCTGCACAGATCTTATCCTTAGAAAAGCTAATTTTTGGCAGACCAGAAACCATATCATGTTCACTCAATTTGGCAAGTGTTTTGAAGTTTAAGTGGTTCATTCTTTGATGGCACAGCCAGCTCTTGGAAGATCCAGTTGCAAGGCACAAATGCTCAGATTCCAGCTGATCTGACCAATTGATTATATAGGTATTCCCCGAACGTTTGCCTTCCAATACAGTCAGACCACTTGGACTCTGAACCGTGCATGTGTGTTGTGAAACTGGACTGTATAACCTTTGTCACACAGCTGACTAATGCTAATCAAGTTATATCGAAGGTTATCAACTACTAGAACGTCTGATATAGAAATTTTACCGTGGATAAGCTTACCCTTACCCACAGTGTTACCATATGCGTTATCACCAAAGACTATCTTTGCGCCTTTTTGTGGAATGACGTCTGTTAGCAGCTTTTGATATCCTGTCATATGTCTTGCACAGTCGCTGTCCAGGTACCACAAGTTTGATACATCAGCTGGTTCGTACCTGTTATCCTGCAATCATGAAAACAGCTCTTGGTACCCAATTATACTTGGGTCCTGATCGGATTACCCCTTTCGGGACCCATACTTGAATTACTTTCACAGTTTCCCAGTATGCGGGGCCACAAAGGTCTGTGCATAATTGTGAGATCTATTGAGTTTTGATTTCATCTTCTGACCACTTAGATCTCTCCTCGGCTGAGTCTTTGTCCAACCAGATTTTTCCTTCCTCGAATTACGCCTTGGCTGGTTGGGAACAAAGGACTTGGAACCAGCTTTCGCTTTATCCTTGTCTAGCTTGTTCTTTAGCCAGCTGGGCTTGGAATTCTCAGGTCTTTTGAAAACCGATACCAGCTTTGCCATTATCGCTCAACTTGGGAGAGTTCTGGTCATCAAATGTTATCGACTCAAAACAATCATATATCACGTTGGCTTTGACAAAGCTCATCTTGTTGAACTTGTCATATGCCGGCTGTGATTGAGTACTTGTTTCTCCTTCACTGCTATCACTACTATTGAAAACCAAACCAGCCCTATCGTGCACTGATTTTTGTATTTCATGCAGCTTGTGGAGAGCACGAGCCGATTGATTCCATGAGCTCATATCTTTAGTTAATTTTTCAACTTCAGCCTTGAGCTCACTGGATTCATTTCTCAACAATTCTCAGCTGTCAGCTTACTCAACTCAATTTCCAAGCTGTCAATATCCTCAAGCTCATCAGAACTTGATTCAACCGAACTACTTTTTAGTCTTATGTTTTCAGCTTTAGCTTCCTCGAATGAATGAGAAAGCTTCTTGTACTCTTTGACCATGTCATTAAGTGCACTGACAAGATCTTCTCGTGTAAATTCAATGTTAGAGAAATCGAATACCTCGTCATCCGATGTCTGATCAGCCATAACACAATGAACCTCCTCATGTTCACTATCTCTTGATGAAGAACTGCTGGATGAGGATTCTGAATCAGTGTCCGCCCAGCTCTTGGTGCTTTCCTCAGCCACCAATACTTTACGATCATGCTTGCGGCTGGGTCTCTTGTCACCTCTCGTCCTCATCCGCCTATCCTTGGATCTCTCAACAGCTCTCTCTTCTGTCTTGTCTTCTCGCTTGTATCGATCCTCCTTCTTGTCATCCCTCCTGTATCTATCATCTGATCTCTTGTCGTCTCTGGATCTGTCCTCCTTTCTTGGCCTATTGCAATCAGCTGCAAAGTGCCCTGGACGATCACAGTTATAACATTTCATATCAGAAGCAACTTTATCAGATTTATAATTATTGTAAGGAGTAGAAGGGTTAAAAGATTTTCTCAAGTATTTCCCAAACTTATTAACTAAGAGGGACATGACGTCGTCGTTGAGTTGATCAGATGTTTTGCTTGTGCTTGGAGAGCACTGTTCGGTGGTTGTGGCTTCCAGAGCTTTCGTTGGCTGGGATGTTGATGGTCCAGCTTCTGCTCTTGTCTCCAACTCAAATTCATAGGCTTTGAGGTTGGCAAACAAGTCGTGCAGCTCCAGCTTGTTTAAATCTTTGGATTCACGCATCACCATGGTCTTCACATCCCACTCTCTGGGTAATGCTCTCATCACCTTCAGCGCCAACTCTCTATTACTGTATTCTTTGCCCAAACTGTTTAGCTCAATCACCACGGCGCTGAACCGCTCATCGAACTCTGTCAGTGTTTCTCCATCTTTTATTTTGATGGACTCAAACTTCTGCTGAGCCACCGTCAGCTTGTTCTATTTTGTCTCATCGCTTCCTTCACATATATGGGTCAGCTTTTCCCAGATGTCTTTGGCAGTGGCGTAGGTTTTTATTTTGCTGAACATATTTTTGTCTTTGTCCAGCGTCTTGTAAAGAATGTCCCTGGACACATTTTCTAGATTTGCTTTCTTTTTGTCTTCACTTGTGTACTCATGTCTGGACTTCTCAAGGAACTGAGGCTCGCCATTGGATATAGCGAACGCTAGATTAGGCTTCATAATCTTCAGCGGCTCTTCAGTGAGGACCACCCACATTTCATCATCTAGAGCAGCCAGATGCGCTTGCATGTGTATCTACCAGTCGTCATAGTATTCCCTTGAAAACAAAGGAATCTTGTTGTGAGAAGTAGACATATTGAGTACTCATGTCTGGACTTCTCAAGGAACTGAGGCTCGCCATTGGATATAGCGAACGCTAGATTAGGCTTCATAATCTTCAGCGGCTCTTCAGTGAGGACCACCCACATTTCATCATCTAGAGCAGCCAGATGCGCTTGCATGTGTATCTACCAGTCGTCATAGTATTCCCTTGAAAACAAAGGAATCTTGTTGTGAGAAGTAGACATATTGAGATATAAGATAGCACACAAACAAGTACTGTTCAATACTGAGACACACATGCTCTGATACCAATTGATAGGATAAATATGGTTCGAAATTAGCTGTAGGAGTTCAGAAGGGGGGTTGAATGAACTCCTACTATTTTAAATTTTTCGAAACCTTTAAAATAATTTTACAAGCGCCATGCTTAATTTAAATCCGAGTTACCAGATTTAAGGCATCTCAGTTTAGCAGCTGATATCTTGGCTAACAAATATTATGCGGAAATAAGCCAATCGATCAGTGAACAGTAAAATGATAAATAGATGCGTTAAATAAAAGATTAGGGTCAAGAGTTTGTTTCTGGAAGTTCGGATATAAATATCCTACGTCTCCCATTCTTCCTTTTCAGGAAGGTTCCACTAGAAGATTTGATGGATTACAGGCCTTCTGCAAAACACCCAGTCACTGAGCCTCGCTCAAAGTGAACTCCTAGCAACACCACAATCTAAGAGCAGACGCAGCTGCTGGTTTTACAAGTGAATGAAATTTTTCGAATGGCTTTAAGGAGCACGTTCGTTACAGACTCAAATGATATAACAATGAATACAATGCTATGAGACTGTAAATCCTCTGATTTCTTTTAAAAGCAAATCGATTCAGCTAATGTGAATCAGAGGATGACTCGAAGGTATTTCTATGAATATCAGCGGTTGTTTTTCTTCGTGTGTTTGAGCTTTTTGAAAATGCTACAATATGAGAATAGCTCGTAAAAATGGCAGCGTAACAACAAGGTAGAGAGAGCGAGAGAGATATTCAATCCAAACTTCTGCTATTTATAGTCTTCGATCTCAACGGTCATTAATTTCTTCAAAGGCAACAGAATCTCCTTTTGAATTTCTATCAATTCTTACGCCGTTAATCCTGCTCCACCAAGAGGCAAGTCGCACAATGTCAGAGCAAATTTGGCGTCGTTCCATATTTGTGCAAACGCTGTAAACCGCCCTCTAATATAGTGTACTATTTACCTAGAATAGTACTGATACTGTTCCCTTAATTAAAGTATATGTATGATTCAATCTCCACCTTTGATTTCCTCTGATATGAACGTTTGAATCGATTCATTAATGCGCAACCACTGATGACTTGAACCTCTGATAGGTATGCAACGACTAAATTCTTTCCACGCCTGAAAATTATGCACCAGCTGATCGCTTGGAATAACTTCCTTTTATAATATATCGGCTGGTTGCAACGATTAAGAGAAGCAGCGACTGGATCAAGAGAATACTGTAGCCATCTGCTGAAAAACAACTGTCTGCTGATTTTTCACTGTATCCATCTGCTGAATTAACAACGCAACCTCCAACGACTGATTTGCTGAATTCTTCTATCTGCTGAATTTCTCCGAATAGAACAACTGCTGAAAATCAACCCGTCGACTGAAAATATTCTCCTGTAAAATTCACCCGTTGATTTTCCAGTAGAAACTAGTCTTATTTTGTTATCACCAAAACTAATAAATTTTATCCTAACATTGGTAATAACCATCTTCCGATTAGCGACAAAACTGACTATCGTCCCAGCGATAACCTTCGCATTCACGAATAATTCAGTAACAGCTCCTTCATACACAGAGTTAGAAGCCTCCATAAAACCTTTAAGCCATGTATCCTCCTTCATACAACAGAACAGAGCTGGGAGCTACCAGCTCACCCAGCTCGAACCTACACTCCCAAACATGATAAATAGTTCTAAACGAAATGCAGAACGAGACCAACACTTATGCAATATCGCTATTGGAACTGGAGAAATATCTGGCCGGAAATTGCGAAAGACCCGAACAATTCAACTACGTCTCGCTCACTCTTCTAGGCAACCAAGGTCTCCAAAGTGGTACAGAAGTCTTGGGGAGAGGAACTCAGTGCCACCAACCTTGCTCTAAACTGCAACTATAATCGACGGTAACCGGAGAAGATAAGGTTCGGTGAATAGTAATGGTTTGGGGACTCTATTGTGGAGAGCTATCTGGAGAGGATAAGGGATATGAGGTCCCAAAATGGCTAAGTGTAGTAAGTAGATAAGGTGTACACTGTCAAAGTCAACTATTTATACTTAAATCCCACGATCTGCTATAGTGCCACCGACCAGCTCGGGATCCAAGTTGATACCAGCTCAGGCATAAACCAGCACGCTGCCTTACCCAGCTGGTGCGCCCAGCTGCTCGCACTCACTAAACAGATTACGAAAACCAGTTAGATCTCATAGACCAGCTCCCGTCAGAGCTCTCATCCGGTCTGGACCACAACTAGCTTGCACCTAAGCTTGTAACACCCAGGAAATCCATAAATCCACAATGATAGATCTAAATTTTGAAGGGTTTAATTGTTATTTTCAGTATCTTTCTTCAGCTTCAATTCAGTGATTTAGTTTTTGTCCAAGCTGAATTTTCAGATTAGAGCAGGAACTCGGTTCGCAGGAGTTGACCGATGGAATACTAACAAGCTCGGTTCATTTTAATCCGATTCGGTTTATGCCTGCTTGTGTACGAAGTGGTGCTTTTAAAAATATTTTCTAAAATGATGAGCTCTATTTGTTTTCCTTTAAATACATGTATCATCACTTTTCACACCACATTCAAACTCTTTCAAAGAATTTCCATCTTAAAGCGGTGAAAATCTCTCCACCAACAAACCGAAAACTTCAAATCATTCAAAGTGATTTTGGATCACGCTTGTAAGTGGTTCAACGCCGGATAATTACTGTTAGTTGTATTCAGTAGTTGAGGCAAGTAAACTTTTTTTCTTGCCGCACTTTCAAAAGCATATATTGATTTCCTTCTTGCATGCTTGTATGAGTTTTAAAAGTTTAAAACGTTTTCTTTGATGTTTTTCAAACACAGTTGAGGTTGATGTTTTCTTGAGAAAGTATGCTTCGCTAAAGTTTTGATTCAGAAGCTTTGTTCAAAAATGTTTTACGATGCTCGATCTAGTTTCTTCTTGAAAATTATTGGATGTTCTATAAGTTGCTTACAAGTAGCTTAAGTTATTTTGTTTCAGTACAAGCAGCTTATGTGTTCTTGTGTCTGGATTTTTCCTTAGATATTTTCGATTTCTTCAACCAATGAAATCTTCTAAGATGTTGTCATTTTGAGCTAAGTTCACGATCTGTTTTTCCCTAAGTTGGTTCTAAGTCGCGATCTATTTTCCTGAGCTTTTCATTACCCGCAATCTATTTATTTTCTCAGAGCTATTTATTACCCGTGATCTTATTTCTCATCCAGAACTGTTTTACGCTCGTAATCTTATTCATTACCCAGGAAGGAGTTGACTTTGTTTGATCATTTTAATCCAGTCTGCTCGTTGAGGTCGTGTTGATTTTTCTTAATCTGAGTTGACCAAACAGCCAAAATCTGATTTTCTATTCTGAGCCAGTACGCTCGCGTTCTGTTCATACTCCAAGCTGATTATAACTTCTTTGTAATTACTCTTTTTGACTTGATTTTGATTTGAATCATATTCAAAATGAGGGTTTTTGTTTAAAAAATTTCTTTTGCCATGTTTTCGTATATTTTCCGGATTCATGCAACTTCATTATTATAAAATAATAATGCACATACTCATTATTTCTAATATATCATGCATATATTATAAACAGTAAACTAACCAAGGATGATCAATTGTCCCGAAACTATAAGTTAATGCGAGCCAAACTATAAATTACACTAGCATCCAATATTTATATGTCTTGAATCTTCTCAATTCTCAATGGCCCACCATCTTCCAATCTTGATCCTTCCCTATACTAAAATTTTACATAAAAAATCCATGGCACATACGGATACATCTCATGGGGTGAGAACGAGCTATAAACCAAGCCTATTTTAAAATTGATTAATTATTACAACCCAATCGAATAAATATCCTAACATACACCTTACAAATTGGGCTTGGGCTTTTGATATCCCTCATGCATAATATCACATAGCATACACCATCAATCAATTATCAAAATAATCAATTGATCAAATATTGTAAATCATGATACAATCACTAACGACCACGATTATAAATTAATTAATAAACAAACTTCTTTGTTTACCATTAACTCTTTTATAACCAAATTTCTTGTGAATCACCATTCAATATAAATAATAAAAGTCACACTTTAATTATTTATTTTATGAGAAAAACATAACAATTTGTGAATTTAAACTTAAACTACAATGACATATCAATTTAGGGCCCATCACACTTGAGTATCACAAAAAACCTTTTGATAACTCTAGTGTCATAGCCGTCGTCGTAGCTCCATCTCCGGATTCCGGCCAACAACCAAATTTTTTTTTCCGAAGAGGGCATGAGCATCCCGTCGGGCAGCATACAACGCTGCCATTTCCGCCCGAAATGGGCAGATTACAAAGCTGTCCTTGCTGCCCAAAATGGGCAGAATCAAGACCCTTTGTTGCTGCCCGAAATGGGCAGCAACTATCACAAAAAAAACAGCCCCTACAAACACATGATATGGCCTTTCTCAAGCGATTATAAATCGATCTCAAAACAATATTTTACAAATTCTACATGACAATGAGCAACCTTGGCTCCGATACCACTTGTTGGTACATCGATAGCTATTTCTCAAAATCACAACGGAAGCATAAAATACAAAAGTTTTGGCACTCATGTAGCATACTAGTTTAACAACCAACAAAAGGGTGTTTAGAGAGTTATACCTATCAACCTTCAAAAGGTTGATGATGGCTCCAAGTAGATTATAAATAATCTTGCTCTTGAAATGATAGACACCTTCTACAATCTTCATGAGCACACCTTACTCAAATGGACTCCACTCCAAAATTAAGTCCACTACTAGAAAGATAGTTCCACCCAGAATATATACTAAAATATTTTGAGTGTTGTACTGTGAGAAACACAAGTTTTTTCTAACTCAAAACCAAGTCAAATATTTCTTGAAAAAGGAGAAAAGTGACGTGCACATGGAGGGGAGAGTGAGACAAAACTTTGAGTCAATCCAAAATTACACTATCCAAGCAAACACTTTCCTTGTATATTGTGAAAGTTGTCTCCAACCTTTCATCTCTCTCCTGCATGTATATTGTATGTATAGTTGGACTATATTATACAATATACATCAATGAGCTTAATTAAATCTCACTTGAACATCTTCAAGCCCACTAGTAAAAGAATGATTGATCCTTCAATTATTTGGTCTCTACAAGGCCCAGAATGTGATATTAATTCAGATTGAATTAATTTAATTACGTGACATTAGTTTTCAAAAATCACCATTTTCAAAACCAATGATATAGCCATGTATATATATTTTAATTTTTTTAAACAATTTCACAAATTAAAATTTACATCCTCTTATAAAATCCTTTTATATTTTGCTCAACTCTTTGAACAAATTTTCTTCTCATCAGGATCTATAAAGATAGTGTCTGTGTGACCCTCAATGGTTCAATATTACGGCAGCAGTGCGTTCACATCTCCATGTGATTCGGACTAAACATGCCCTTATATGATCGTACCCTAATCAGCTCCATTCTTATCAATCAAATCCTTGATCATAATAATGTCTGAATCAAATTCTGATATTACCCAACCAGTCATGTTAAACGCATAGCAGCATCGCTTACATGACTCCCTAGGTAGCAAACGATAGTGCCTGCAAGAACCATTCAATTATGACTAGTGTACTATACGGTCCCTTCAGTTCATATATCTCGACCGATTCGAAAACCATTGATATATCGAGAGTTGTCACAGAACCGATAACTATGTGTCATGTAGTAGTTGTATCGGAGGTGTAACTAAAGAAACACCTTTCTTAATTACCACGTCACTCTGACAGAGATTTCCTTACTACAAATACATGAGATCACATAGGATATCCAAACCCATAGGTAAGTGGTGAATCCCCGACTACAATGCATCGACTCCTATATGTTTCAACACTACACCCAATCTTGCCACTTAATGACTCCAGAGGAGTCAGTAAACATTTCAAAGTATAGAGCTAGCACATAGAGTCTCAATATTGTCTCGGGTCATAAGGACTAATAGTGTACAACCATAAACTAGGAATTTTTCACTCGATAAATAAGAACCACTTCGAAAATTCTATAGGGTGGGTTGTTCAGTGCACTCTACAAGGTGTGTGAGACCTGAAATTGTAATATAATATTAATCGGTTTTTGGAGAATTCTGGGGTTTCGGAGTTCTATTTGAAGGTTTCGTTTGCATTTTCGGGTCGGAAATCATGTTTAGAGCAATTCTGGAAATTTTGGTTTTTCGAGTAAATCTGGTAGTAGATTTGATGACGTAAGCTTCGTTGGTATGCGTTGCGTTGATGACGTAAGCCTTGCTGTTGAAGAATTCTGGTCGCTGATGTTATTTTCCTTCGCAGCGTGTTTTGTTGGCGCGAGGTCCTTACGCCGTCGTTTGATGAGAGATCTGTTTTGTGCTAATGTGTAGAGATCTGGTTCTAGCGTATTTTGTTAAGGCTTGAAACCCTGTCATTTGGATAAGTAAGAACGGTGTCGTTGTGATTAGCTCTTGTGGGAGAGATCTGGTATAGCGCTGGCATGAGATCTGCTCGTGAGCGGAGAGATCTGTTTTGTGTATTGTGGGTTATGCGTTGGTTCATAAACGCTGCCGTTTTAATAAGTTTCTACGTCGTCGTTTTTGGGAGTAGCACTAGTGAGAGATCTGTTCGCAGCGATGAGGTCTGGTTGGATTATTGAAAACAGATGTCAAAGTTGGTCAACTCTCCTGTAGCGTGTTTCCAGCTTTCAGCGCTTTTTGACCAGCTTTCTCCGTGGTTTTGTGCGACGTCGTTTTGGGGTCTTGGTTGTGTTTAGCGCGCGTTGGTTGTGAGATCTGTTTCTGTCGGTGAGTTTTGCAAACAGACTTCTCGCGCCTCTAAATAGGAATCGTTGGCTTCGTTTTATTTTTACCAGATCCCATACTTAGCAAATTTCCCGATCTTCGTTCTCTGTTTATCTCAAACCCTCGGGTACTATTCACCGTAGATTTTATCCGACGATTCCCGTTGATTCCGGCCACCATTTTTAACGTTCGAGGTAGAGTTGGACTCCTCTTGGAAATCTCTTTCATTTAGTACCCATTTTTGAAGCTATAGTTGGCTGGATCGAAAGCTCGAAGCTGTAGTATTTCGGCCGTGCGTGTGAGGTTGCAGGTAGCTTTCAAATTCAGTTGTTGGAATTTGGTTCTAGGCCTTGCTTTAAGCTTCCTGTTAGATTGTGTGGGTAGAAAGGAAGGTTGAGTTTGTATGTTAATTCCAGCCGTGAACCTTTAGTGGTTGGCCGTGAGATTTGTTGTATTTTCCCCTGATATCTGTGCACCGTGTATTTGGAAGACTTTGTGCAGGCCGTGATTTGCTATGTTCCTTCGAGGAATCTGTTTTGTAGTAATTTTTGCACAAAAGTATATGGTACGTATTTGAGCTTGATGTAGCTTGGAATTGGCTTGAGATATTATGCATGGCTGCTGGGATGTTTCGGTGAACCTATCTGTGTATTGCTTGCTGAAAATTGGTGTTTATGCTAGCTGTTTCATGTGAATTGCATACACGCATTTGTTCACGCATATTTCAGATCCCTTGTGTATCGTATTTTGCAGCCTTGTATCTTGTATTGCTGTTGTTGATTATTACTAGGATGCGAGGGCGAGCGGCGATACCGCACTCTCATCTCCCTGCTGGGATCGTTAGCTACCATGCGCCGAGTGGTTAACTACCACAGTTCATGGGCGAGGCAACGGCAGGTTGAGTTATTTGATGCATCTGGTATTCGGGTGTTGTATCACGGCGAGTGGCTCATTACCACACTGTGAACACACCCCGTGGCCACTGTTGTTGCAGATTATTGGAGTTGTGCTTGAGTTTCGTAGATCCCATGTTGGTTGAGCCTTCTGTTGTTATCCGGTGTCTCATGCATTACATCTGCATTTTATCTTATACATTCTTTTGCTATATTAGTTGCTCTCCGTACTGGGGTTTGACCCCATGTCCCTCTGGGGCTTGGTTTGTTTTCTTGTTTGTGTTGTTTTCAGAAAACCCAGGTTTGACAGCTGGTCGTGGCTTTAACCCAGCTGCTGGTGTCCCAGGAGGTGGTTAGCGTGTCCCAGTTGCGTATAGCATATATATATGTATCAGTTAGCCAGGGGGATGCCCTGCGCTTCGTTATTGTATCCCGTAGTTGGAGTCTGATACATGTTGTCGTTGGATGTTGTTATGCTATACTGTTTCTGTTGTGGTTGGATTTTAAACTGGATTCGTATTTTGAGTATTCTTGTATTTTAAATTATATGTTTTAAACGCTGGTGTCCCAGGAGGTGGTTAGCGTGTCCCAGTTGCGTATAGCATATATATATGTATCAGTTAGCCAGGGGGATGCCCTGCGCTTCGTTATTTTATCCCGTAGTTGGAGTCTGATACATGTTGTCGTTGGATGTTGTTATGCTATACTGTTTCTGTTGTGGTTGGATTTTAAACTGGATTCGTATTTTGAGTATT
>KQ994547.1:80402-91358 GCA_001598015.1 Dorcoceras hygrometricum
CAGTGTGTGTTTGAGTTAGGGTTTTGGGCCGGTTTGGTTCGGTTGAACCGGCTGGTTCAAGTGGATCGAGGCGGTTCATCTCATCGAATATTTTAAGTCGGGTCCGAATTATTTTATTTTTGGGCCGAGTTATTTTATTTTTAAAGTCCGAGTCATTTGTACTGGGTCAAGACGACTTTTTAAGTTAAAATTTAGTTTTTGGTCAAATGACTTCGGGTCAATGATTTTAAGTCAAAATCTATTTTAAGTTGCTGGAATTTTTAATTAGATTGAGTTTTTAGCCAAATTAGTGGATTTCGGGCCGATATTTATTTTAATAAGTTTTAAGCCTTTTTAACGATATTGGGCCGAGTCTTTCAAACATTTTAAAAAGGATTTGTTCTTAGTTGTTGAGCCACTATGAGTTGGACTTAGTATTTTTATGTTTCAACTTGGTATCAGAGCGGTGGTTCTGGTGGGGTACTAGCCTGCTGCGTGGAGCTCGGAAGTCGCACTGCCAGTCTGTGAGTTTTATTTTACGCTTTATGTTTATGTTGCATGCTACATGTTATCTTTACCTTTGCCAGTCTGTGAGTTTATTTTACGTCTTTATGTTTATGTTGCATGCTACATGTTATCTTTACCTTAGATTTTAATGGTTAGACGCCTAGTCATGCACTTAGATTTACGTTATAAGGTTTTGGTGTATTAGTATGCCCCCCAGACGTGCTAGAGATCAGCAGGATGACGATGCACCTCCTCCTCACCTCCGCAGTTGAAGCCTCATGAGAGGGCTAGCGTGAGCATGCTAGCCGGGATCACCAGGATCCTAGAGAGGCAGTCGGAGCATTCTGTGAAGTCGCATGAGGAGGATTTCGCAAAGAGGTGCTGCAAGCAGGGACCCAAGGAGTTTGCGGGGACTACAGACCCGCTAGTTGCTGAGGAGTGGAACCTAAGTAGAACTGTAGGACCTCTAGGGCTTGTCTTGAGAACTTTGACGGATAGGATTAGCGAACCTAGAACGGTTTTAGGTATCTAAAGTACTTTTGGGATTTAGTATGACTGTAAGAGCGTGCCTGTGTGTTGTGTCCGTTTCAGGCGAGATTCGTGTGCTTGGTGTTACTACCCTTGCACTACTAGACTCAGGGGCGACTCACTAATTTATTTCGAGTGTGTTCACGCAGAGGATGGGTATTACACCGGAGAGCTTGGGTATGGCTCTCGCAGTGACGGTTCCGTCAGGAGAGGAGTTGACGACGACCAGCGTGGTTCAGGGATTGAAGATGATGTTCCAGGATCATGCAGTCCAGGCAAATCTAGTGATATTGCCGATGTCGGGATTCGATCTTATCCTAGGCATGGATTGGCTGACAGAGTTCGGAGCAGTGATTGACTTTCAGAGGCGGACAGTTTCTATCAGACCACCAGGGCAGAAGGCCTTCTTATTTAAGGCAGCTAGAAGACCGCGGAAGCCTAGATTCATATCCTTCTTGCAGGCCAGGAAGCTGGTGGAGCATGGATTTCAGGCGTTCTTGGCCAGTATTACTGCTCCAGGAAATTCAGCAGGCCCTTCGTTGTCTGATGTGGAGGTAGTCAGGGATTTCACAGATGTATTCCCCGACGATGTTGCAGGAGTTCCACCAGCGAGAGAGGTGGAGTTTTCTATTGAGCTTATGCCAGGTACCGTGCCTATCTATAAGGCACCGTGTCGATTAGCTCATACCGTGATGAAGGAGCTTAAAGAGCAGATTCAGGAGTTGCTTGACAAGGGGTTCATTCGCCCTAGTTTTTCTCCATGGGGTGCGCCAGTTCTGTTTGTGAAGAAGAAGGATGATAGCATGAGGTTGTGTATTGACTACCGGTAGTTGAACAGAGTTACCGTGAAAAACAGATATCCACTCCCGAGGATTGAGGATTTATTCGATCAGTTGCAGGGAGCTTCAGTGTTCTCGAAGATTGATCTGAGATCTGGCTATCATCAGCTGAGAGTTAGAGATGAAGACGTGTCCAAGACTGCTTTTCGGACACGCTACGGCCACTACGAGTTCTGGTGATGCCGTTTGGTCTGACAACGCCCCAGCGATTTTTACTGGATCTGATGAACAGAGTATTCAGGCAGTATCTAGACCAGTTCATCATCTTGTTCATTGATGACATTCTGATCTATTCGTGGAGCTTTGAGGAGCATAGACAGCACTTGCAGACAGCTTTGCAGACTTTGAGGGAGCACAAGTTATACGCCAAATTCAGCAAGTGCGAGTTTTGGCTAGAGCAGGTGGCTTTCTTGGGGCATATTGTGTCGAGAGATGGGATTTCCGTTGACCCATCGATGAAGGAGGCCCTTATTTCAGCACCAGTGTTAGCTATGCCAGTGGACCACGAGGAGTTCGTGGTTTATACAGATGCTTCTTTGAGAGGTTTGGGTGCAGTTCTGATGCAGGGAGGTAAGGTTATCGCTTATGCGTCGAGACAGCTGAAGAGTTATGAGCAGAACTATCCGACGCATGATCTGGAGCTTGCAGCAGTAGTGTTCGCACTGAAGATTTGGAGACACTATTTGTACGGCGAGAAGTGTCAGATTTTCACCGACCATAAGAGCCTCAAGTACTTCTTCACCCAGAAGGAGCTGAATATGAGACAGCGCAGATGGCTAGAGTTGGTGAAGGACTATGACTGTGACATTAGCTACCATCCGGGTAAAGCTAATGTGGTAGCAGACGCTTTGAGCCGGAAGACTTCAGTGGTGTCGTGTTTATCAGTTGAGCGACCACTACAGACTGAGATTCAGATATTTGGGTTGGAGTTTTATTCAGTAGGACGTGCGCCTAGCCTCGCAGCACTCACAATTCAGCCGACTCTTCGAGATCGGATTAGGGACGGCCAGGCTGCAGATGAGCAGTTACAGCAGTGGAGACAGAGAGATGAGGCTAGAGGACGGGGTTTGTACACAGTTGAGGATGGGATAGTCCGTTTCAGGGGTCGCATGTGGGTACCCAGCACTGAGCAGTTGAGAGCTGAGATCTTATCAGAGGCCCATGCATCGACGTATTCCATTCACCCAGGGAGTACGAAGATGTACAGGGATTTACAGACACTTTACTGGTGGCCAGGGATGAAGAGGGATATCGGACGATTTGTATCAGAGTGTTTGACCTGTCACCAGGTCAAAGCAGAGCACCAGAGACCAGCAGGGTTACTACAGCCACTCCCTATCCCTGAGTGGAAATGGGAGAACATCGCGATGGATTTTGTGGTTGGTTTACCCAGGAGTCCCAGAGGCTTTACGGCGATTTGGGTGATTGTGGATCGACTCACCAAGTCCGCACACTTCCTACCGGTGAAGACCACTTTCACACTGACGCAGTATGCAGAGCTATACATTAGAGAGATTGTCAGGCTGCATGGCATGCCAGTCTCTATTGTGTCAGATAGGGATTCCAGGTTTACTTCTACGTTTTGGAGGAGCTTGCATGCTGCATTGGGGACCAAGCTATCTTTCAGTACAGCTTTTAATCCGCATACAGACGGCCAGTCGGAGAGAGTCATCCAGATTCTAGAGGATTTACTGAGAGCCTGCGTGATAGATTTTCAGAATGCGTGGGATTCTAGGTTGCCCTTGGTGGAATTCACGTACAACAACAGTTTTCAGGCATCGATTGGGATGGCTCCTTATGAGGCTTTGTACGGGAGAAGGTGCAGGTCTCCCGTGCATTGGGATGAGGTAGGCGAGAGGATTTTGACTGGACCAGAGATGGTACAGCAGACAGCTGATATTGTGACCAGGATACGAGATCGGATGAGGACAGCTCAGAGTCTTCAAAAGAGTTATGCCGATCGTAGACGACGAGATCTGGAGTTGGCAGTAGGGGACCATGTATTTGTGAGGATATCGCCTATGAAGGGCGTGATGCGCTTCGGCCGGAGAGGCAAGCTCAGTCCAAGATTCATTGGACCGTTTGAGATTTTGGAGAGGGTCGGTACGTTAGCATATCGTGTAGCACTACCACCCAGTCTGTCAGCAGCGCATAACGTGTTCCATAATTCGATGCTTCGGAAGTACGTCCCGAACCCATCTCATGTGCTGGATTTTGAGCCGCTTCAGTTGGCACCAGACTTATCTTTTGAGGAGCGATCAGTGCAGATCTTAGCGCGAGAGGAGCGCAGACTTAGAGCGCGGAGGATTCCGATGGTCAAGGTCCGGTGGCAGAATCACTCGACAGATGAGGCTACCTGGGAGACCGAGGCCGATATGCGGACGCGCTATCCAGAGCTTTTCGGTACGTAACTCAATTTTGGGGACGAAATTTCTATAAGGGGGGAGAGTTGTCACGCCCGGAAATCCTAATTACGTGAATTGAATGCATGACTAGGAGGAAAACCTTATGATTATATGATTTGCATATCATGTATGTGTTTACGTGATGATTTTATGCTCTACGTGTGCTTATCGCTTTACGGTACGGTTTGAGACAGGTAAGCGAGGACGAGTCCGGAGTCGACCAAATCGAAAATATTTTAATGTTTTAGCACTTAAACATATTTTAAATCAAAATATTTTTATTTTATGCACAATTTCCAATAAAATGAGATTTTATGCACGGTTACCCAAGAGGACCCGTTTTTCGCCTATACGGGCCATTTTTATGACTTTTATGACACTTTTAAAATTGAGAGGCCTTATGTTACGAAAATTAAAGGATTGGGGGCTGATATTTAAATGTTTTTAAGCCTTTTTAATTAGGGTATGGGCTAGTATAATGATGGGCTTGTATTTTTTTAAATAAAACAAGGTGGAAGGGCTTTTTAGCCCATTTTTTCACACACCCTCCACCTAAACTCAAAAATTTGCCCTAGCCCTCCTCTCATCAGCCAACTTCAGACTCCATACTCTCCTTGGTGGCCGAAAATTGCAAGTATTTCCATTGGAACTCAAGGTGTGGTCGTCTCCATTGTCCTCCGCCCCGGTATCACGTATTTTTGCTTCTCTATAAACCAAGGCATGTTATATTCTTTCTTTTCTCACCATATAAATTATAATATACTGTTTTTACAAAGATTATGCATGAATTTTATGTGAATGTTTCAGATCTCAAGGTTTATGTTTATGATCATGCATGTACTCATATGTGCACCTCACGGTTTTGATCCTTTTTGCATGGCTTCGGTTCATGGGCTGCTTGAGGGGTCTTGGCTCATGGTTAAGTGGTTCATGGTGGTCCTAGGAGTGGCTGGTCGTGGTTCGAAGTGGTGGAATTGTGGTCGAACCAATGGCTTGATGTCGCACACCGCGCAGTGTGTGTTTCTGCGTGTTTGTGCGTGTTTTGTGCGTCCCGTTGCTAACCTTCGTGCGTCCAGTAGGGGCCATGGCTGAGGCCAATACCGGTCAGGTTGAACCGCCTTGACCTGGGGGTGGTCCAGGCGGTGGGGTTCCGTCCAGTGGTGGCCGGAGCAGGACGTACGAACTGTTTTTCGGCGGCGTGTCTGTCGCACACCGTCCAGTGTGTGTGCAGTATGTGTTTTGTTTGAGTTAGGGTTTTGGGCCGGTTTGGTTCGGTTGAGCCGGCTGGTTCAAGTGGATCGAGGCGGTTCATCGAGTCTCGAGTCGAATATTTTAAGTCGGGTCCGAATTATTTTATTTTTGGGCCGGGTTATTTTATTTTTAAAGTCCGGGTCGTTTTTATCGGGTCAAGTCAACTTTTAAGTTAAAAATTAGTTCGAGTCAAAATTATTTTTGGGTCAACGATTTTTAGTCAAATTCTGTTCTTTTAAGTTGCTGGAATTTTTAATTAAATTGGGGTTTTAGCCAAATTAGTGGATTTGGGCCGATATTTATTTTAATGAGTTTTAAGCCTGTTTTAACGATGTAGGGCCGAGTCCTTCAAATGATTTTAAAAAGGGTTTGTTCTTAGTTGTTTGGCCAAGATGAGTTGGGCTTAGGATTGTTCTAAGTTTGAGTTGATGCTTTGGGGCTTAGAATTAGTGGGCCAGTCGCTTGAGCCAGTCCTTGACCGGGCCGAAGAAAATAATGCATAGGCCCATGAATATATATATTTAATTATTTATGTATTACGTTATGTATTTAAGTATATGGGAGTTAGCCGGGTAGCCGGGCCCGGGGATCCCCTGTTTATGTATAACGATTATGAGCCTATGGATCCATGTGATCACGACATTGATCCCGAGGTAAGGTCGGGTGAACCACACCGCCACGTACGTTGGTTTATAGATTGATCAATCGAATTTATCGGCTCTCACTTCATGGATACGACTCGCATGTTCTTTTAAGTTATGTTATGTATTATGCTATGCCTTAACCTATATGTTATGATGATTTATGTACAACTACAACATGATTTAACGTTTTAAAATCTTTTAATGCACGCATGTCATGAAATTTATGTTCATACGCTTATGTGTTTGTATGTGGTTTTACTATATGTACCTTGTTATTAGCGGATATAGCATGCTGGGCCTTTAGGCTCACTAGGTTTATATGGTGCAGGTGAACATGATAATGTTGATGATATTACTCCGACCGGCGGTGAGGACGTCTGATGCTCCGCTGCGGCTGTTACCCCTTGACCGCTTAGTTATTTCAGTTCATACGCTTATGTGTTTGTATGTGGTTTTACTATATGTACCTTGTTATTAGCGGATATAGCATGCTGGGCCTTTAGGCTCACTAGGTTTATATGGTGCAGGTGAACATGATAATGTTGATGATATTACTCCGACCGGCGGTGAGGACGTCTGATGCTCCGCTGCGGCTGTTACCCCTTGACCGCTTAGTTATTTCATGTTACCTACTTTTAAACATGTTCAGTTTTTCCGCAAACAGTTTTTGAGTACTCTGATTTTTATGATTTGTTTTTGAGACGTGGATTAAGGATTTTTGCAGTCGTTTTATCGCATGTTGAGATGTTGTTTTAATGCTTTAGTTATGGTTTTATTTATCGCTTTCATTAAATGTTATTCCACGTCGGCTTTCAAAAAAAAAATATTTAAGAGGTTTAGTATGTTTCAGTAGGTTTTACTCTGTTTAGAGCACAATGTCTAACATTTTTGGTATCAGAGCTTAAGCTGGGATAAGCTCAATTTCTTTGATCTCACTCGAGTCTAGGCACAGTGTTGTGTGTTGCATGTGCTTGGTTATGTGACTATGTGCTGCATATTTTTGCGTTATGTGCTATCTATGCCGTATTTTTTCTGTTTTGCTTGATCTTGTTGTGTGTTTTCGTAGATGCCGCCTAGACGTCATGGTAGAGGTAGGGGGCAGTTTGAGGAATCGGCTGGACAGAACAAGGATAGGCGTATTGCACGCAGTCATACTCATGTTAGTGAGGAGGAGGAAGTTGGTGATTTGCCTCCCCCGGTGGAACGGATGGATGTGATGGTCGCTCATTATCAGAGGATGAACCCTCCAGTCTTCAATGGTGACGAGTCCAGTGAGGATGCGGATTCGTGGCTCTGGAATGTTATTGCTCTTTTCGACCGCGTTCAGTATGATGATGATCTTCGGCTGAGTTTAGTGACTCTCTTGCTTAGGAAGGCCGCAGAGCGCTGGTGGCGAGGTGCTTCGAGTACTTTGCTGGAGACCGGAGTTGGGATCTCTTGGGATAGTTTCTGTACCACCTTCCGGCAGGAGTATGTACCGGAATCTTATGTGAACGCCCGTGAGTGGGAGTTTGATCGTTTGGAGCAGGGCTCAATGTCTGTGAGGGAGTATGCGCATCGGTTCTCTTCCTTGTTGGCGTATGTCCCCCATGTTTCTGGCCGGGAGAGGGCCAAGCGGACTCGATTTATTGAGGGTTTGAATGATGAGCTTTATCAGATGGTGTTGACCAGCAAACCCAAAACGTATGCAGAGGCAGTGGATAGTGCCCTTGATCTCGAGGAGGGCATGCGGAGTCGTAGTGCTCGTCGGCAACAGGCACCGCAGGGTGGTCGTCCTGCCATTCAGGGAGCACAGTCTTCTCAGTCCTCCCAGTCAGCCAATCTGCCCCAGCAGCAGCAGCAGCCACAGGTGGCTCAGCAGTCTGGCCGTGAGAGGTTTCGACCCCGAGGTCAGCCGTTCAAGAAGAAGTCGGGTTCTGGCTCTTCTGGTTCTGGCGGTTCGAGTAGCAGTGGATCTCGGACTGAGTTTTGTGGCTTTTGCGGTGGGAAGCATCCTTCCACGCAGTGTGTTGGTGTGCAGGGTTCCTGCAACCTTTGTGGTCAGTACGGGAATTTTGCGACAGTGTGTCCGTCAGCTGGATCACAGCAGACCAATGCCCAGCCTCAGGGTCGTGGAGGTCAGTCTAGGGGCTGTTCTCAGCAGTTTCAGCAGCCCCGATTGGGTGAGACTCAGTTTAGGCCGTTTCAGCAGCCTGGCCCTTCACGCTTTGGGCAGTCGTCTCAGCCTTTCTTCTCAGGACCCCAGCATGCTCAGGTTAATGCCATTACGACGGAGCAGGCCGAGGAGACACCGAGCGTTTCTACCCCTGGTGGTGTGAGTCTGTTCTCCCAAGAAGTTTTGTTAGATGGTGTGTTGAGGTTTGGTGAGCATGTCCTGTTAGCGAACTTGATCCGTTTGATTCTTTGGGATTTCGATTGCATAGTTGGGATGGATGTGCTGTCCAACTATAGGGCTTCCGTGGACTGCTTCCATGGGATTGTGCGTTTTAGGCCTATGTCTGGCGAGAAGTGGGACTTCTATGGCCAGGATTCTAGATCGAAGATTCCATTGGTTTCAGCGATGGAGATGTTTAGCTTGTTGTCTTTGGGGAATGCTGGCTTTATGATCTACGCCTTGGATGCGTCTTCTTCTTCCCGTGTTCAGCTCAGTGACGTTCCCGTGGTGCGAAACTTTCCCGATGTGTTTCCGGAGGAGATTCCTGGTTTTCCTCCAAGGCGGGAGATCGACTTCAGCATAGTGCTGGTGCCTGGCACAGGTCCGATTTCACGTGCTTCTTATCGTCTAGCACCTGTGGAGTTGAGAGAAATCAAGGTGCAGTTAGATGATTTGCTGGAGAAAGGTTTTATCCGACCTAGTATGTCACCGTGGGGAGCGCCCATATTGTTTGTGAAGAATAAGGATGGCTCAATACGGATGTGCATTGATTTTCGCCAGTTTAATAAAGCCACTGTCAAGAACAAGTACCCGTTGCCGAGAATCGATGATCTGTTTGATCAGTTGCAAGGTTCTGCGGTGTATTCCAAGATTGATCTTTGTTCCGGGTACCATCAGCTGAGGGTGAGAGAACAAGATGTCACGAAGACTGCGTTTCGTACGAGGTACGGACATTTTGAGTTTTTGGTGATGCCGTTTGGTTTGACCAACGCGCCTGCAGTCTTTATGGATTTGATGAACCGAGTTTTCCGCGAGTTTATCGATCAGTTTGTGATCGTGTTCATTGACGACATCTTAGTCTATTCGAAGACTCCTTTGGAGCACAAGGAGCATTTGCGGATTGTCCTTCAGACGCTGAGAGACCAGCAGTTGTATCCAAAGTTCTCCAAGTGTGAGTTCTGGTTAGATCGCGTCGTATTCTTGTGACATGTGATTTCAGCCGAGGGGATTTCTGTAGATCCTAGCAAGGTTGATGCCGTTCTGAACTGGGAGCGTCCCAGGAATGTTTCCGAGATTCGTAGTTTCTTGGGTCTGGCTGGCTATTATCGTCGCTTCATTGAGGGATTCTCAAGTATAGCAAAGCCGATGACTCAATTAACTCAGAAGGACAAGAGGTTTGTTTGGACTGAGCAGTGCGAGAATGCTTTTCAACTGCTCAAGGAAAAGTTGACTACTGCGCCTGTGTTGGCTCTGTCGTCCGGTTCAGGTGGTTTTGTTGTTTGTTCTAACGCATCGCTTAATGGATTGGGTTGTGTGTTGATGCAAAATGGTCGAGTCATTGCGTATGCCTCACGGCTGTTGAAACCGCATGAGACTCGTTACCCAGTCCATGATTTGGAGTTAGCGGCGGTGGTCTTTGCGTTGAAGATCTGGCGTCACTACCTGTATGGCGAGCAGTTTGTGGTGTACTCCGAACACAAGAGTTTGCAGTATCTATTTTCGCAGCCTGACTTGAACATGAGACAAAGTCGGTGGATGGAGCAGCTAAAGGACTTTGATTGTGAGATTAAGTACCAGCCTGGGAAGTCGAACGTAGTGGCCGATGCTTTGAGTAGGAAGGCTAGTGAGATGCTTGCTTCGTTGTACATCTCCAAGGACCAAGAGCATCTTAACACTACGGGTTGGAGAGTTTACCCGGCTGAGGATTGTGTGGTGGTTTCTTCTTTCCAAGTGGAGCCACAGATTGTTTCCACCATTCGAGCAGCTCAAAGGACCGGTCCGTCTATCCACGAGTTGAAGTTGAAGGTCAGGGCTGGCGAGCTTGAGGATTATTCTTTCTCTTCCGATGGTTGTTTGCATTTCCGGGGCAGGTTGGTTGTGCCCAATTTGATTGATTTGAAGGAGGAAATCCTTTGGTAAGCGCACTGTAGCATACGTAGTGTTCATCCTGGTGCACGGAAGATGTACCATGCTTTGAAGCTGCACTTTTGGTGGGATGGCCTAAAGAGTGAAGTTGCTGGTTTTGACGCTCGTTGTTTGAATTGTCAGTTGGTTAAGGCCGAAAGGATGCGACCTGGTGGTCTGTTGCAGAGTTTGGAAGTGCCCCAATGGAATTGGGAGCACATTGCTATGGATTTTGTGACGCATCTGCCTCGTTCCAGCAAAGGATGCGATGCTATTTGGGTGGTTGTAGACCGTCTGTCGAAGTCTGCACATTTTATTCCCTATGGGATGACCTTCTCGTTGAAGAATATGGTGAAGCTGTACGTTGATTTCGTTGTTAGACTGCATGTGTGCCCGTTTCGATCATTTCCGACCGTAGATCCGAGGTTTACTTCCAGGTTTTCGAAGTGTTTGCAAAACGTGCTTTGGGTACCAGATTGACTATGACGCACCGTCGTATCACCCCCGTAGACAGACTGGCCAAT
>KQ994547.1:96286-108002 GCA_001598015.1 Dorcoceras hygrometricum
TCCAAAACGCAGCGTTGCGACTTACTCAAACGACGTCGCTCCACAGACGTCAGCAAAACCAGCAGAAGCACTTATCCCAAGCCAAACATCTGCTGAAAATCCTAGCAAAAGCTAAACGACGACGTACCCTCCTCACGCTACAGGAAAGTTGACTCGTGTTGACCTCGACATCTGCTGATCAACCAGCAGGAACACACCCACGCAATCTACCTGCTGGTACCAACCGAAATCATCAAGACGACGTCGTGCCAACTAACTTAAACGCAGTCGTTTTGCCCTCAACGCAAATTTGCTAAAGCACCTGCTGATCTCAATACACGCGACGACAGCGTTTCAAGAATCTCGCGCTAAAACGCTCTTCTGCTGATTTTCATCATCGACCAGCAGCTTAACATAAACATCAGCTGACACACCAACCAGCAGATACCTCTAATATGCGAAAATTACAAAATCTCCAGAATTGCTCAACACACGAAATGGAACCCGAAAATGCAACTCAAACACTCAGAACAGAGATCTAAAGCCTCTAATATATCGATTCATTCCAACGATACAATCGAAATTACAAATCCAGGTCTCACACCATGTATTTCGAAAAATTTTTAAGCCCTATTTTATGCTTACGCTATTATGTGCTTAATTGTGCTGTTAATCCTTGTTGATTAGAACGGGTCCTGAAATTTTTGGTATCAGAGCTTAAACTGGGATAAGCTCGTTTTCCTTTGATCACACTCGAGTCTACGCACAGAGTTTTGATTTGATTTCTTGATTGACTCTATGACTTGTTTGATTTGATATCTGTCTCTGTGATTATCTACTGTTAGACTTACCTTGAGATTTGATTAGATGCCGCCGAGGAGAGGTAGAGGTAGGACTGCTAGACGCTCTGCTGAGGATTCTAGGGCCTCGGATAGCGACGAGGATGTTCAGCAGAATGTACCTTTGCGCCGTAGAGAGAGACAGGCAGAGGTGGAGGATGTGACGAGACAGACAGATGATATTGAGCTAGTGTTGGCTAGGTTCCAGAGAACAAATCCCCCCTACGTTCACTGGCGTCGAGGGTGGTCTTTCGGCTGAAGGCTGGTTGGAGCACATGGAGGACTTGTTTGATAATTTGGAGTACACCGCAGAACAGATATTGAAGTTGGCCGTTTTGCAATTGAGAGAGCATGCTCAACGTTGGTGGAAGGGTACTTCCAGAGTGATGAGAGAGACTGGAGTCTTGGTTTCTTGGGAGATCTTCTGTGCAGCGTTTCGACAGGAGTATACCCCGGAGTCGTACTTCAATAACCGTGAGCGGGAATTTGACAACTTGAAGCAAGGGAATTTGAAGGTTGCCGAGTACGCCAGACAGTTTTCTTCTCTTCTGGCTTATGTTCCCCATGTTTCTAGCCAGGAGCGAACGAATAGGAACAAGTTTATTAAGGGATTGAGGCCAGAGTTGTTTCAGTTGGTGTTGGCTGGAGCCCCATCAACGTATGCTGAGGCTGTGAATCGAGCAGTTGATATTGAGGAGAGTTTTTTGGATGCGCCGATGCAGGTTCCGATGACAGTTGGACAAGGCTACCTCCCTGCACCTGAAGGTACACATTCTTCCCAGTCTCCTCAAACTTCACAGCAATTGAACCGTCAGAGGTTCAGGCCTCGTGGGAAGCAGTTTAAGAAGAAGTTGAATTCAGTTCCTCTGGTTCTGTGAGCTCGTGGTGGCGGTGGAATCAGGAGGAGTGTCTTGTGGACAGTGCGGTCAGTAGTAGTCCTATGGCTACCTTTTGTGGCCGATGTGGTGGCAGACACCCCTCGACACAGTGTACAAGAGTTTAGGGTGTTTGCAGCATTTGTGGACAATATGGACATTTTGCGAGAGTGTGTCCATTGTCAGGATCTCAGCACACCGCTGCCCCACCACAGGGTCGTGCTGGTGGGTCATCTCGAGGTCGTTCTTTCCCTGTTCAGCAGCATAGGGTGGGGGAAGCTCAGCATAGGTCGTTTCCAGCAGCTTGGTCCTTCGCGTTTCGAACAGTCTTCCCAGCCTCAGTTCTCAGGACCTCAGTATGCCCAGGTGAATGCCATGACTAGGGAGCAAGCAGAGGGCACGCCAGGAGGAGTGATTGCAGGTACTTGTACTGTCTTTGTTTTTCCGGCACGTGTATTGTTTGATACTGGAGCATCACATTTATAGCTGATGCATTTGTGGTCGAGCATGGTTTTCATACCACTTCTTTATGTGATTTTGTTTCTGTTGTGACTCCTACCGGCGCGAGCCTGTTCTCCCGAGAGATTTTGTTGAATGACATTCTTAGGTTTGGTGAGAATGTGTTGGTAGCGAACTTAATTCGGATAGTGATGTGGGATTTCGATTGCATTGTGGTAATGGACGTGTTGTCTAGTTTTAGGGCCACCGTGGACTGTTTCCATGACTGTGCGTTTTCGGCCCCAGTTTGGCGAGAAGTGGAACTTCTACAACCTCGATTCCCAATCGAAGATTCCGTTGATATCTGCGATGGAGATTTTTAGCCTTATCTCGTTGGAGAATGCTGGATTCATGATCCATGCTTTGGACACATCCTTTCCATCGTGTGTGGAGCTTAGTGACATCCTCGTTGCTCGAGATTTCCCTGACGTATTTCCCGAGGAGATTCCAGGCTTTCCTCCGAGAAGGGAGATCGACTTCGGCATTGAGTTAGTACGTGGTACGGCTCCTATCTCGTGAACCCCGTATCGTTTAGCACCAGCTGAGTTGAGGGAGTTAAAGGTACAACTTAGTGGTTTGCTGGAGAAAGGTTTTATTCGACCGAGCATGTCACCGTGGTGAGCTCCTATCTTGTTTGTGAATAATAAGGATGGTTCAATGAGGATGTGTATTGATTTTCGACAACTGAATAAGGCTACCGTGAAGAATAAGTACCCGTTACCGAGGATCGATGATTTGTTTGATCATCTTCAAGGTTCAGGGTGGATTTGAAAATCGATCTACGTTCGGGGTATCATCAGTTGCTTATTCGAGAGGAAGATGTTGCGAAAACTGCGTTTCGTACGAGTTATGAGAATTATGAGTTTTTGGTTATGCCTTTTGGTTTGACGAGTGTCCCTGCAGTTTTCATGGATTTAATGAACCGAGTCTTTCGAGAATTCTTTGATCAGTTTGTGATTGTGTTCATCGATGACATCTTGGTGTACTCGAAGACTCGTATGCAACATAAAGAGCATTTGAGGTTGGTTCTCCAAACACTACGAGACTCGCAGTTGTATGCTAAGTTCTCCAAATGCGAGTTTTGGTTGGATAGAGTAGTGTTTCTGGGTCATGTCATTTCGCTATAGGTATATCTGTTGATCCCAGTAAGGTAGAGGCTGCTGTGAACTGGGAACGCCCCAAGAATGTTTCAGAGATTCGTAGCTCTTTGGGATTGGCTAGCTATTATCGCCGCTGCATTGAGGGATTTTCTAGTTTAGCTAAGCCTATGACGCAGTTGACCCAGAAAGACAAGAGATTTGTTTGGACGGAGCAATGCGAGAACAACTTCCAATTGCTCAAAGAGAAGCTAACTTCAGCACCTGTGTTGGCTTTACCATTGGGTTCAGGTGCTTTTGTGGTTTGTTCAAATGCTTCGCTAAATGGATTGGGTTGTGTTTTGATGCAGAATGGTCGAGTCATTGCGTATGCCTCTCGTCAGTTGAAACCGCATGAGACTCGATACCCAATTCATGATTTGGAGTTGGCAACCGTGGTCTTTGCCTTGAAGATTTGGCGCCACTATCTTTATGGCGAGCAGTTTGTGGTATATACGAACCACAATAGTCTTCAGTATCTTTTCTCTCAGTCAGATTTGAATATGAGACAGCATAGATGGATAGAGCTGCTTAAGGATTTTGATTGTGAGATCCAATATCAACCTGGGAAAGTGAATGTAGTTGCTGATGCATTGAGTAGAAAAGCTCAAGTGTCGATTCTTGCTTCGTTGCAGATTTTGAAAGTGCATGAGCATCTAAGCACTACTGGTTGGCGTTTTTACCCAGGTGATGATTATGTTGTGGTGTCATCTTTTCAAGTTGAGCCACAGATTGTTTCGAGTATTAGAGCAGCTCAGAGAACAGATCCATCTATCCATGAGTTGAAGTTGAAGGTTAGAGCTGGACAGTTGGAAGATTATTCTGTCTTATCTGATGGTTGTTTGAGATTTCGTGGCAGGTTGGTATTGCCAAATCTAATTGATCTGAAGGAGGAAATCTTGATAGAATCTCACTGTAGTAGACATAGTGTCCATACTGGTGCAAGGAAGAAGCCACACTACTGGTGGGCAGGTTTGAAGAGCGATGTTACTGGTTTTGTTGCTCGATGTCTGAATTGTCAGCAAGTTAAGACAGAAAGGATGAGACCTTGTGGTCTATTACAGAGTTTAGAAGTGCCCCAATGGAATTGGGAGCACGTGGCTATGGATTTTGTGACCCATTTGCCTCGTTCCAGCAGAGGTTGTGATGCTATTTGGGTTGTTATAGACAGACTTTCGAAGTCTGCTAACTTCATTCCCTACAATATGATGAATTCTTTGAAGAAAATGGCGAAGCTGTACATAGATTTCGTGGTGCGATTGCATGGAGTGCCTGTGTCCATTGTTTCTGATCGGGATCCGAGGTTTACTTCTAGATTTTGGAAGAGTCTGCAAACAACTTTGGGCACCAGATTGGCTATGAGTACAGCTTATCATCCCCAGACCGATGGCCAATCTGAGAGGACTATCCAGACTTTGGAGGATATGTTGAGAGCTGTTGTGATGGATTTCAGTGGTAGCTGGCAGAATTCTTTGTCGCTGGTTGAGTTTTCTTATAATAGCAGCTACCAGGTGACAATCGGAATGGCACCATTCGAAGCGTTTTATGGTAGGAAGTGCAGATCACCAATCTGTTGGGAAGAAGTGGGGGAGAAGCAGTTGACTTCTCCAGAATTGGATGGATTTCAGTGGTAGCTGGCAGAATTCTTTGTCGCTGGTTGAGTTTTCTTATAATAGCAGCTACCAGGTGACAATCGGAATGGCACCATTCGAAGCGTTTTATGGTAGGAAGTGCAGATCACCAATCTGTTGGGAAGAAGTGGGGGAGAAGCAGTTGACTTCTCCAGAATTGGTGCAGCAGATGAGAGATCTGTTGGCGCAGCGGCGGATCCGGATCCCGCTCCCGGGACGCAGCGGAAGAATTAAAAATTGGAGCCCGGGAATAGTCAATACACCTATATAATAATTAAAAACATTCATAGAATGTTTAGAATATATCTTGCTGGCGTCTAGGCGCCTGGCTCCGACCAATTCCACGGGAAATTGGCACTTCAATGTTGAACAGCTACGGCCTCCTAATCCGATCCACGATCGGAATCTCAATTCCTTCGTTGGTTTGCGCTAGAAAACCAACGAAAGTTTCTCGAACGGAATCTCCTCGCTGGAATGGTCGGAATAAATTCCGACGGCGGCGATGGCGGCGAGGGAGGAGAGGAAGAGAGAAAATATTTGTTGAATAGCTTTTGGTGTGTTTCAAATGATATCCCAGGCCCTATTTATAGATTTTTCATGGGCTTAAACCAAGTTAATGGGCTTGGGTCGGGCCCAGGCCCAGGTGTACATTGGTTTCAAGTCCATCGCTGTGGCTTCATCATAATCCCGATCGACGATCAGATCGGACCGATATACAAAGTTTACAAACTGAGCATTATGATGTGAAAACAATTTTTCGGACCACCTAATCCATAATATAAGTTAGGCCCCTATAAGCTTCAGGTGTACATTGGTTTCAAGTCCATCGCTGTGGCTTCATCATAATCCCGATCGACGATCAGATCGGACCGATATACAAAGTTTACAAACTGAGCATTATGATGTGAAAACAATTTTTCGGACCACCTAATCCATAATATAAGTTAGGCCCCTATAAGCTTTAAGGATAGTCAAACTAGTCCAAGCTTAAGGAAATTGCATTTACACCCTATTTAATTTTAGGAAGTCACACTTCCATCCTTCATCCTATTACACTCAACAAATTGAGCTTAATTTCCATACGGGAATTGAGAAACCAGTACTTGTGTGACCCTAAATGGTTCAGGGATACAGCTAGCCGTGGGCTCACAACATTTGTGACTCTGAAACCACATTTTCGGACTAACCCATCGGATCATGGTAAAGTGTCTAGCAACATCGCCCCATGATCCCCTAGGTATCACTGATAGTGCCTGCAAGAACCAGTCGGTCATGGTTAGCGTACAGTACGGTCCTTTCAACTCAAATATCCTGATCAGATCAACGAACATTGGTAAATCGAGAGTCGTTAGAGATACAATAACCATGCATACATCGTGGAGATCAAATAGTGACATCGTATGTGTTACTAGGTAAACCCATTTACCTAAAACACATCTAGTACTCTGGCCAGAGATTTATCAAACTATTATCTCCTCAGATAGCATAGGATATCCATGCACAAGGGCGAGCGGTGAATCCTCGACAACGAAGCATCGACTCCTACATGCATCGGGACCTCACCCAACCCCGTCACCTGATGACCCCAACTGAGTCGGTAAACGGGTCAAAGTGAGGCATCTATCATGTAGAGTCTCAATGACGTTTCGAGTAATGAGGGCTAATCTGTACAACCAAGACCTCGGACTTAATCCACTCGACAAATGGAAACCACTTGGAAAGTTCGAATGAGGGTAGTTCGATAGATCACCAGGTCACTAACCATCTGCATGCTCAGAACATCACTATGTTCCCTACCAATAAAACGTGGTACTTCACATCGCAGATGCTAGTCTCAAGCTCGGGCGGCCCTTATCCTCTTTTGGACGGCCCAATTGACTAGGAACATGTTTAGAATACACAGTGACTATTAGATGTGTTTCATGATAGCCATCAAATCAACTATCACATCTAACATACACTATAGTGCATTCAAGGTCTTTATCCAACAATTGTAATCAAAATAATGAAGATAAAGAATGTCATAAAAGAATGCGAATTTCATAATTAAAGATTGTTTTACATAGAGTCAACAAGAACCCACATGCCACAAGTTGGCTAGTTGGGTACCTACTCTAACAATCTCCCACTTGCTCTAAAGCAAACTACTCATCAGATGCAGTCCCATTGCTTCGCGATGTTTTTTCTAACAATGGTCCTGGAAAGGGCTTCGTAAGTGGATCAGCAATATTGTCTATAGAGGCGACTCTCTCAACTGATATGTCACCTCTAGCCAAAATATCCCGGATTATGTGGTGTTTCCTCAGTATATGTTTGGATTTTTGGTGAGACCTAGGTTCCTTTGCTTGCGCAACGGCACCTGTGTTGTCACAGTACACCGGGATTGGACCAATTACTTCAGGGATTATGCCCAAATCTTGGACGAAATTCCTTATCCAAACCACCTCTTTAGCAGCAGCTGATGCTGCGATGTACTCAGCCTCAGTGGTTGAATCCGCGATGGTGTCTTGCTTGGAACTCTTCAAAGAGACAGCACCATCATTGAGCATGAATACAAATTCAGAGGTCAACTTTGAATCATCCACATCGCATTGGAAGCTAGAATCAGTGTCCAATTTTAGTTCACCACCCCCATAGACCATGAACATATTCTTAGTCCTTCGTAAGTACTTAAGAATATCTTTCACGGCCTTCCAATGCATTTGGCTGGGATTTTCTTGGTAGCGGCTCGTGACACTCAGAGCATATGTGAGATCCGGTCTAGTTGAGATCATACCATACATAATACTACCTATTGCCGAGGCATATGGCACACGTGTCATACTCTATATCTCCTCATCAGTCTTCGGACACAGAGACTTAGATAGAGTGACCTCGTGGCACATAGGCAGGTGTCCTCTCTTGGACTCTTCCATTGAGAACCGCTTAAGTATGGTATTGATGTACGTCGCTTGGGTGAGTCCGAGCATCCTTTTCGATCTATCCCTATAGATCTGTATTCCCAGAATATAGGATGCTTCACCCATGTCCTTCATCGAGAATCTACTAGACAACCATACTTTAGTTGACTGCAGCATTCCTACATCATTCCCAATGAGCAGAATGTCATCACATAAAGTACAAGGAATGTCGCAGCATTTTTAACCACCTTCTTATACACACATGGCTCCTCGGGATTCTTGATGAAAACAAATTCCTTAATTGTTTCATCAAATCTCAGGTTCCAACTTCTCGATGCTTGTTTGAGACCGTAGATCGATCTCTGAAGTTTGCATACTTTATGCTCACTTCCTATAGATGTGAAACCCTCAGGCTGCGTCATATAGATCTCTTCCTTAATGTTTCCATTAAGGAACACAATTTTTTCACATCCATTCAATGAGCAGAATGTCATCACATAAAGTACAAGGAATGTCGCAGCATTTTTAACCACCTTCTTATACACACATGGCTCCTCGGGATTCTTGATGAAAACAAATTCCTTAATTGTTTCATCAAATCTCAGGTTCCAACTTCTCGATGCTTGTTTGAGACCGTAGATCGATCTCTGAAGTTTGCATACTTTATGCTCACTTCCTATAGATGTGAAACCCTCAGGCTGCGTCATATAGATCTCTTCCTTAATGTTTCCATTAAGGAACACAATTTTCACATCCATTTGCCATATCTCATAGCCGTACCATGCGGCTATGGCTAGTAGGATTCTAATTGACTTGAACATTACGACTGGTGAAAAAGCTTCAACATAGTCAACACCTTGTCTTTGAGTGTATCCTTTCGCGACCAGTTGCGCCTTGTAGGTCAGTACCTTACCATCAGGCCCAAGTTTTCTCTTGTATATCCATTTTCACCCAATAGAAACTATTCCTTTGGGAGGATTCACGAGAGTCCAAACTTGGTTCGAATGCATTGAGTCAATCTCAGATTGCATTGCTTCAAGCCACAAATTAGAATCCGCATCGGAAAATTGCCTCCTTGAAGGTTCTTGGATCACATCCAACAATTTGATCACTTTGATCATATTCAAGGAGGAAACCATATCTAACAAGAGCCCTAGGAACCTTTTCAGATCTCCTAGGTGTGTCCATATCAACGATTGTCCCTTGAGGTGTGGAAGATTCACTTGGTACTTCAGTTGGTTCTCGAACCTCTTCAAGTTCTACTATCCTGCCTTTTCTATCAAGTAGAAATTCTCTTTCCAGAAAGGTGGCATTTCTAGAAAAAAACACTTTTGTTTCATTGGGATAGTAGAAGAAGTATCCAATAGAATTCTTTGGATACCCAATGAAGTAGCATAAGATGGATCTATTATTTAGCTTATCTCCCACTGTCTGCTTCACGTAAGCAGGACATCCCCAAGTCCTCAAGTATGATTACTTGGGCGGCTTGCCCATACATATCTCATATGGAGTTTTATCCACTTCCTTTGTGTGGACATTGTTCAACAACATCATGGCCGTTTCGAGCGCATAGCCCCAAAACGAAGCAGGAAGTTCAGTGAAACTCGTCATAGATCGAACCATGTCCATCAAGGTTCGATTACGACGCTCCGTTACACCGTTGAGCTGTGGTGTGGTCGAAGGGGTCCACTGTGAGAGAATCCCATTCTCTTTAAGATAGTCTTGAAATTCGGCACTCAAGTATTCTCCACCTCAATCGGATCGAAGTGTTTTAATGATTTTTCCCAGTTGATTTTCTACTTCAGCCTTGAATTCCTTGAACCTTTCAAAGGATTCAGACTTGTGCTTCATTAAGTACAAGTACCCATACGTAGAGTGATCATCAGTAAATGTGATGAAGTAGGTGTGATCGGACTTAGTACCAATACTAAGTGGGGTATGGATCAAATCCAATAGGTCTTGAGCACGTTCAGGCTTGCCCGTGAAGGACAATTTTGTCATTTTTCCCTTGAGACAAGATTAACAAGTTTGTAGGGAGTTAATATCAGACATATTAAACATGTTACTCCTAATCAACTTGTTCATACTATTTAAGGAAACATGACCTAGCCTAGCGTACCAAAGTTGTGCCGGGTTCAAACTATCGTTTTTCCTTTTTATCGTTGTTGTGTGTGTTTTCACATCGCGAGTTGGAACTTCTCTCAATTTTAAGGCGTATAGATCGTTTTTGCGTTCCCCAATTCCAATTAAACATTCATTCTTGTAAATATTGCAAATCGAATTGGCAAAATGTCAAGAATATCCAACACTATCAAGCATAGAAACGGAAATGATGTTCTTTATTAATTCAAGAACAAATAAAACGTTTCTCAACAACAACTTAAAATTTGAAGAAAGAATAAATAAACATCTCCGATGGCTTCGGCCGCAACCCTTTCTCCGTTGCCAAGACTCAAGTGGGTCTCACCCTCCCTAAGACGCTGGCTTCTTGTCTTTACCTGCAAGTCATTGCAGATATGAGATCCACATCCGGTATCAAGTACCCAAGAAGTCGAGTTAGGAGACATATTTATTTCAATGTAGAACATACCTTTTGCAGTTCGCAACTTGTGAGCCCTGAAAAGTTAATTAAGATTAATTTTGGAATCAATCGGTTTTTAGAGATTTCTGGTGGTTCAGATCTCTGTTTGGAGGTTTTGGTTTTATTTTCGGGTCAGAAATCGCATTTAGAACAAATCTGGGAATTTTGGTTTTTCGAGTTGAAATCTGTTTGTTTCGTGAGAAATCAGTTCGGATTTTGTGAAATCTGGACTCTTAGCGTTGCGACGTGTTTTGTAGCGAGAGAGCCTGGTACGTCGTCGTTTAGAGAGATCTGGTAGCGCTAGACGTATTGAGAAGTCTTCTCGCGCGTTTTATGTGTTGTATTCCAAAACGCCGTCGTTTGGTGAAGTCTGGTTGTTTTGTGAGTAGGAGGGATGATGGCGCAGTGGCGGATCCGGATCCTGTTTCCCGGGGCGCAGCGGAAGTTTCAAAATTTTGCACCGGGAATCGTTCAATACATAATAACAACAACAAGCAAACATCCATAGGGTGTTTGAATTGTTACCTTGCTGGCGTCTAGGCGCCCGGCTCCGACCAGATTCACAGGGAATCTGGCACTTCAAGGTAGGCGGCGGTAGATCTCCTCAATCCGGTCCATGACTGGAATCAGGACTCCTTCGTCAGTCTGCACTAGAAGACTTGACGAATTTACCACGGACGGAATCTCCTCGTCGACGTGATCGAAACAAGTCCGATTACACGATCAACGGCGGCGGCGCATGGTGGTCGGCCGAGAGGAGAGGGGAAGAAGAAGGGGGCGGCGGCTTTTGGAGCTAGGGTTTGTGTTGTTATGTTGTCTCATACAACCCTAGGCTCAAGAATAAGTATAGGTGTGATGGGCTTGAACCGGCCCATTGGACCTGGGGCGGGCCCAGTCCAACGTATGAACATTCGGTTCATCCCTATCACCGTGGCTTCATCATAACTCCGATCGACGATCTGATCGGACCGATCTACACAGTTTCCAAAACTGAGTATTATGATGTGAAAACAATTTTTCAGACCACCTAGTCCAAAATTGAAGTTTAGCCCCTCAACTATGCGAAATCACAATTTGACCCCTGTTGACTTTTAGGAAGTCGCACTCCCTAAATTCCTCCTCCTATGCTCAACACATTGAGCTCAGTTTCCGTGCGGGAATCGTGAATCCAGTACTTGTGTGACCCTCAATGGTTCAGGGATACAGCTAGCCGTGGGCCCACAATCATTGCGACTCCGAAATCACAATTTCGGACTTTCCCATCGGATCATGGTAAA
>KQ994547.1:122733-143542 GCA_001598015.1 Dorcoceras hygrometricum
GTCATGGAGGTCAGTCTAGGGGTCGTTCCCCTCAGTTTCAGCAGCCCCGATTGGGTGAGACTCAGTTTAGGCCATTTCAGCAGCCTGGTCCGTCGTGGTTCGGACAATCGTCTCAGCCTTTCTTCTCTGGACACCAGCATGCTCAGGTTAACGCCATCACTAGGGAGCAGGCCGAGGAGACACCGATTAGGGTGATCGAAGGTACTTGCCTTGTTTTTGATTTTCCTGCACGTGTGTTGTTTGACACCAGTGCATCGCATTCGTTTATTTCTGATTCGTTTGTTGGTTAGCATGGTCTGTGTACCATTTCTTTGCACGATGTCGTTTCTGTTTCTACCCCTGGTGGTGTGAGCCTGTTCTCCCACTAGGTTTTGTTGGATGGTGTGTTGCGGTTTGGTGAGCATGTCCTGTTAGCGAACTTGATCCGTTTGATGCTTTGGGATTTTGATTGCATAGTTGGGATGGATGTGCTGTCCAACTATAGGGCCTCTGTGGACTGTTTCCATAGAATTGTGCGCTTTAGGCCTTTGTCTGGCGAGAAGTGGGACTTCTACGACCAGGAGTCTAGATCAAAGATTCCCCTAGTCTCAGCGACGGAGATGTTTAGCTTGTTGTCTTTGGGGAATGCTGGCTTTATGATCTACGCTTTGGATGCATCTTCTTCTTCCTGTGTGTAGCTCAGTGACGTTCCCGTGGTGCGACATTTCCCGAACGTGTTCCCGGAGGAGATTCCTGGTTTCCCTCCGAGGCGGGAGATTGACTTCAGCATAGAGCTGGTGCCTGGCACAACTCCGATTTCACGTGCCCCTTATATTCTGGCGCCTGCGGAGTTGATAGAACTCAAGGTGCAGTCAGATGATTTGCTGGAGAAAGGTTTTATTCGCCCTAGTATGTCACCGTGGGGAGCGCCCATTCTATTTGTGAAGAAGAAGGATGGCTCAGTGCGGATGTGCATTGATTTTCGCTAGCTTAACAAAGCCACTGTCAAGAACAAGTACCCGTTGCCAAGAATCGATGATCTGTTTGATCAGTTGCAAGGTTCTGCGGTGTACTCGAAGATTGATCTTCGTTCAGGGTATCACCAGTTGAGGGTGAGAGATCAAGATGTCGCGAAGACTGCTTTTCATACGAGGTACGGGCATTTTGAGTTTTTGGCTCTGCCGTCCGGATCAGGTGGATTCGTTGTTTGTTCTGACGCTTCGCTAAATGGATTGGGTTGTGTTTTGATGCAGAATGGTCGAGTCATTGCGTATGCCTCGCGGCAGCTGAAACCGCATGAGACTCGTTATCCAGTCCATGATTTGGAGTTAGCAGCGGTGGTCTTTGCGTTGAAGATCTGGCGTCACTACCTGTATGGCGAGCAGTTTGTGGTGTACTCCGACCACAAGAGTTTGCAGTATCTGTTTTCGCAGCCTGACTTGAACATGAGACAACATCGGTGGATGGAGCTGCTAAAGGACTTTGATTGTGAGATCAAGTACCAGCCTGGGAAGTCGACGTAGTGGCCGATGCTTTGAGCAGGAAGGCTAGTGAGATGCTTGCGTCGTTGTACATCTCTAAGGATCAGGAGCATCTTAACACTACGGGTTGGAGATTCTACCCGACTGAGGATTGCGTTGTGGTTTCCTCTTTTCAAGTGGTGCCGCAGATTGTTTCAACTATTCGAGCAGCTCAGAGGACTGATCCGTCTATCCACGAGTTGAAGTTGAAGGTCAGGGCTGGCGAACTTGAGGACTATTCTGTCTCTTCCGATGGTTGTTTGTGTTTCCGGGGCAGGTTGGTTGTGCCCAATTTGATTGCTTTGAAGGAGGAGATCCTTCGGGAAGCGCACTGTAGCAGACATAGTGTTCATCCTGGTGCACGGAAGATTAACCACGCTTTGAAGCCGCACTTTTGGTGGGCTGGCCTGAAGAGCGACGTTGCTGGTTTCGTTGCTCGTTGTTTGAATTGTCAGATGGTAAAGGCCGAAAGGATGAGACCCGGTGGTTTGTTGCAGAGTTTAGAAGTGCCCCAATGGAATTGGGAGCACATTGCTATGGATTTTGTGACACATCTGCCTCATACCAGCAGAGGGTGCGATGCTATTTGGGTGGTTATAGACCGTTTGTCGAAGTCTGCACATTTTATTCCCTATGGGATGACCTTCTCGTTGAAGAAGATGGTGAAGCTGTACGTTGATTTTGTGGTTAGACTTCATGGTGTGCCTGTTTCGATTGTTTCCGACCGAGATCCGAGGTTTACTTCCAGGTTTTGGAAAAGTTTGCAAACAGCTTTGGGTACCAGATTGGCTATGAGCACAGCGTATCACCCCCAGACAGATGGCCAATCTAAGCGAACTATCCAGACGTTGGAGGGACGATTTATGGTAGCCGTTTGTAGGCTTTGTATGGTAGAAAGTGTAGATCGCCAGTGTGTTGGGAAGAAGTGGGGGAGAAGCAGCTATCTGCCCCTGACTTTGTGCAGCAAATGAAAGACCATGTGGATCTTATTAGACAGCGGATAAAGGTTCCCAGGATAGCCAAGCCAGTTATGTGAATAAGAGGCGTCGACCTCTTGAGTTTCAGGTTAGTGATCGTGTATTTCTCAAAGTTTCTCCGTTTTGCAGTGTGATGCACTTTGGACACAAGGGAAAGTTAGCCCCTCGTTACGTCGGACCGTATGAGATTGTTGAGAGGATTGACCCTTTAGCGTATCGACTGTTGTTGCCGCCAGAGTTGTCTTCTCTTCATGACGTCTTTCATGTTTCCATGTTGAGGAAGTATGAGCCAGATCCGTCTCATTTGCTTAGGACTGACGAAGTTGAGCTAGATCAGACTTTGAGTTATCAAGAAATTCCCTTGCAGATCCTTGGCAGAAAAGAGAAACAGCTGAGAAATAAGACCATTCTGTTGGTGATGTTGCAGTGGAGCAAACATGGAAGGAAAGAAGCTACTTGGGAGCTGGAAGAAAAGATGCAGCGCGAGTGGCCGCATCTATTTGAGTAGCTGTTGAGATAAATTTCCAGTAGTTCGTAGCTTTTGGTTGTATTTCTTCCCTAGTTGTTGTAAATTGTTTGCTCAGTTATCTTGAACACTTGGCTTGTGTTAGGCAGAGTTCTGTTCTGTATCTTGATGTTTAGTTGTATTTCCAGATTGTTGTTCGATTTCGAGGACGAAATCCTTTTTAGTGGGGGAGAAATGTGAGACCTGAAAAGTTAATTAAGATTAATTGTGGAATTAATCGGTTTTTAGAGATTTCTGGTGGTTCAGATCTCTGTTTGGAGGTTTTGGTTTTATTTTCGGGTCAGAAATCGCATTTAGAACAAATCTGGGAATTTTGGTTTTTCAACTTGAAATCTGGTTTTGCGAGAAATCTGTTTGTTTCGTGAGAAATCTGTTCGGATTTTGTGAAATCTGGACGCTTAGCGTTGCGGCATGTTTTGTAGCGAGAGAGCCTGGTACATCGTCGTTTAGAGAGATCTGGTAGCGCTAGACGTATTGAGAAGTCTGCTCGCGCGTTTTATGTGTTGTATTCCAAAACGCCGTCGTTTGGTGAAGTCTGGTTGTTTTGTGAGTAGGAGGGATCTGATGCGTTAGTGTGTAGAGATCTGGTCTCCATGTGTTTTGTATCGTGTGGGATACGACGCCGTTTAGATTAGTTGGCGCGACGCCGTTTTGAGTGTTGCGCTAGCGAGAGATCTGTTCGAGTGAGGAGAGGTCTGTTGTGTGTAGCGCTAGTTGTGAAAACAGACGTCAACGTGGGTCAACACTTCCTGTTCAGATTTCTCCAGCGTTGTTGTTAACGTCCAGACCTCACCGTTGTGCATGCGGCGTCGTTTTGAGCGGTTAACGCTATTTCCAGATTTTAGCGTTTTGGCCTCCAGATTTCACCGTGGTATTGGAGCGACGTCGTTTTGGGGTTTGAGCGTTGTTTAGAGCAAGCGAGCGTTGGCTTGTGGGATCTGTTTCTATCGGTGGAATACTTAACCAGATTTCTCGCGTCTCTATAAGAAGCATGGCTTGGCTTCGTTTTATTTCACCAGATTCTATACTTAGCAAAATTCTCCCGACTTTCGTTCTTTGTTTCTCAAACCCTCGGGTACTGTTCACCGTTGATTTTATCCGGTGATTCCCATCGTTTCCGGCCATCGTTTTGGATGTGCAAGGTAGCGTTGGACTCCTCTTGAGAAGCTCTTTCATCTCTTACCCATTTTGGAGGCTATCGTTGGCTAGAACAAAAGCTTGAAGCTACTGTCTTTCGGCCGAGTGTTGTGTACACAGGTAGATTTCGAATTCAGTTGTTGGAATCTTGTTCTAGGCCTTGTTTTAAGCTCCTTTTATAGTTGTATGGGTTGTGTAGTTGCTGGTTGAGTTGTTACTCCCAGCCAGTGTTTGGCCGTGAGTTCTGTTGGTATTTCCCTGAACCTACTTGTGCGTGTGTTAGCAGGTATTGAACTTAGATCTCTCGGGCTCTTTGTTGTGGTATTGAGCTAGGAATTAAGGTACGGATCTTGAGCTTGTAATTCAGCGTGGAATTTGGCTTGGATGAATTGCGAGATGGCTGTGTTGGATTGCCGTGCTTGGTTGTTGTCCTGGTTGAGGGCCGTGTATGCTTATTGTGTTTAATTGCTGTGTTGCATATGTTTATATGCTTGTGTTCCAGCATGTTGCATAGACGCATGACATTCCATTTCAGTTGTGGCAGCCATTGCCTTGTTTCGTTGTTGCTTCTTTTTTTTCTTACCAGGATGCGAGGGTGAGCGGCGTTTCCGCACTCTCATTTCCCCTATGCGCCGAGTGGCTAGCTACCACAGTTCATAGGTTGGGTGTTGATGCATCTGGTAAGGGTGGACGAGTAGGGGTGAGTGGGTAGCACCCACATGTCCTACACTCACCGGTACTGGGGTTTGACCCCATGTCCCTCTGGGGCTTGGTTTGTTTCCTTGTTTGTGTTGTTTTCAGGGAACCCAGGTTTTACAACTGGTCGTGGTTTTAACCCAGCTGGTGGTGCCCCAGGATGGTTAGTGTGTCCCAGTGCGTATAGCATATCTATATGTATCAGTTGAGTTAGCCAGGGGATGCCCTGTGTTTTGTTGTTGTATTTAGCTTGTTGGAGTCTGATACATGTTCCTGTTGTTTTTATGCTATACTGTATTGTTATGGCTTGTAGCCTTTGGTTGTCTAGTCGTTTTTACAACTGGGATCTATTTTAAGTATCGCACTATTTTAAATTATATTGTTTTAAACCGTCAGGCCAAAAGAAAAAATTTTACCCGCTTTTTAGTAGCTTCCACATGTGTTGGTATGTTTTATCTCTGATTTGAGTACGAGGCCTAACACAACTGCTCAAGGTAATCCTTACATTTCCACCTCCAATGCCCAGGCTTGTGGCAGTGGTGACAAACATCCTCAGACTTGTTCGGCTTTGAAGTCCTTGCCTTGGGCTTCTTGGCGGGCTTTCCCTCTTTCGCAGGGGCAGAACGCTTCTTACCCTTGCGTTTGGGCCCCTTCTTCGCAGAGGAAGAAGAGCCCAAAAGGAGGACGGGCTTGTCCTTCTTTATGATCCCCTCAAACACGACAAGCATGTTTACCACCTCTTCAAGGGTGGCCTCCAGCTTGTTCATGTTAAAGTTGATCACAGAGGGGTCGAACGCAGCAGGCAGGGAGAGGAGAAGCAGATCCACAGACAGCTCATGTGGAAGCGTGATATCAAGGCCCACTGGCTTCTCAATAAGCCCAATCATGCGGACCCATGCTCGTGGATCGAAGTACCCTCGCGCATGCGACTCGTCATTGAGCTCCTTGACAGTGGTGAACCTCTTAGTCCGAGAGTTCTCCCCATACAGCTCTTTGAGATGAAGGTGTATGCCAGCATCATACTTCGTCTTCTCAAATCGCCGCTGCAATTCATTGGACATATATGCTATCATATAGCATCGTGCCTTAAGCTCAAAATCCCACCATTTTTTCAGCTTCGCCAGCTCCTCAGGACTGGAATTGGCAGGAGCTTCCTTCGGAGGGCTCTTCTCTAGCGTGTAGAGAAGTTTCTCCGAGGCCAAGACAATCTTGAGGTTTCGAAGCCAATCTTGGTAATTTAAGCCAGTGAACTTATTGCTATCCAGTATAGCAGCAAGTGGGTTTTTGATCGAAGACATAATGAAAGCAGTTTATACTGAAAAGAACAACAGATATGCATTACTGACTATTCATGAAAAACGCTAAGACATAAAATATGGTCATTAATTTTTATGAATTACCCTCCCACTATTTTAACGATTTCACCACCCTCTAATGAAATCGAGAAAGCCAGTTTCCTTAGTGGGTACACAAAGTCCAATCAAGAAATCATGGTCCCGAATAATATCAGCCAACCATAACCCTCAAAAGGTAGAGCCCAATTGCAACAGGTCCAACCTCCATGTATTTACCTCACGTCCAGTAAGGGCCCAATAATATGACGCCGATTACTATCACGTGTCAAGATGACCCATCAATATTGAGTTGTGATGGACGGTCCCCTTAATGTCCCCAATATGAGCCAACGTTAAAGAAAGTTCCAACCAACTCACAGCAAGTGTCAATGACGTGTACAGCTTTCCACATTGTCTAAGAGTGCTTCCAGGTGGTTGGAGGGGCTAAGAGGCCCACTTAAAAACCAACCTCCTTAGACAAAGCAACGCCCTTCAGGGAGACTTAGCCGGTACAAGCCGTTTTTAAGCCAGTTTATAAAGGACTCCCTTGGATAACGTTTTATCACATTTCTTCATAATTATCAACAAACTAAGTCCTTCAATTTAATCATGAAACTTTTAATGTTGATATAAATTTTAAATCAAATTTAAAATGAGGGATTTTAATTTTGAAATTTGGTCTATTTTAAATCAAATTTAAAAATTACGGATTCAACAGATATATGTCACATATATAATTGGGATAATCGATAAGCGAGAGCTATGCGACCCGTGGTTGCCAAGCACGGATCTAGGTCCAATCCTAGGTGACATGCAGTATGCAAATGAAATCCTATTACATAAGATTCCAGTTTTACAAGTCTTTGGTCTTCAATATCTTTGTCATCATCTCCACCATCTTCAAATTATCCTCCTACTAAGTATAATATTTACATTAAAATAGCCATGACAAATAGGGATACATTTTTAAAGGGGTGGGAACGGGCCATAAACCAGGCCCACTTTGAAATGATTTCAACAATATTACAACCAAGAATTGTAAACCTAGCATACACCTAACAAATTGGGCATGAATCTCGATCATCCCAAACATTATCTATTCAATTAACTAAATTAATTGACATAAATAAAATAATCAAATCAAATTTGATTTATCCAACAAAATCATATTTTAAATATAAAATCATATTTTAGAAATAAAATCTTATTTTGTTATCTTAATTGCATCAATTTTGAGATCCCGCTCCTGGGGCGCAGCGGAAGAATTAAAAATTGGAGCACGGGAACGGTCAATACTGTCAGGCCTCGTGCACAATACAGAGTTAAACCACGCAAAACAATAGCAGAAGCATACAAAAGTGGCTTAAAATTTCACTTTTGGCCTGATGATTAAAACATATAATTTAAAATACAACAATACTCAAAATCCCAGTTCTATAAACACCATCCAGTACAACAATACAGCATTCAATAAACACAAGCACTACCGAAAGCAACTGAATACAACAATGCCCATGGCACTCCCCGGCTAACAGTGCTTATACATATATGCTATACGCTAACTGGGACACTCTAACCACCTCCTGGGGGACCACCAGCTGAGTCAACTCCACGACCCGCAGAGTAACCATGGTAACCTGAAAACACATACAGGAAAACAATACCAGCCCCAGAGGGACATGGGGTAACACCCCAGTACGGAGAGAAACATAAAACAGCTAACGGGAAGCAACAACTAATATGCAAATGCTATGCATGAACAGCTGAGCACAACAGAAGGCTACACCCAATGGCAGGGAGCCAGAATCTCGAAAGGCAACTCAAAGCTGATAAAAAATCAAGGCTGATAGCAATGGATAACAGATATCAGTGGCCACGGGGTGTGTGAGTATATGGGAGCTACCCACAACACACGGTACCAGATGCAACACATGGCTCAACCTGCTGTTGCCCAACTCATGAGGTGTGGGAGCTATCCACTCCGCTCATAGTGGCTAACAGATCCCAGCAGGGAGATGAGGTAAGGGAGTTACCCGCTCAGCCTCAACAGCATACTGGCACGCAAAGAATCAGCAACAACAAGACATGGCTACAACAGATCTGAGCTCAAGGTGATAAATGCGTGTATGCAACAGTTAAAATGTTCAACACCGAAACATATATCACACGCAAAACATACACAGCAACAAGCATAATCACCCATGCTCAATCCAAAGCTGTAAAACAAGCTCACATCCTTACCTCAAATCTCCTGAGCTACAATTACTACAACAGTGTCCGAGCAACACAGATCTGTCACCTGATAAGCCATCATAAGCAACTACTCAAGAACCGAAACACAGAAAAGCAACAACTGGGAGCTACAAACTCGACCAACGCTATACTACCCTTCTATCTCAAAATAGAGCTCTAAACAAACACAAGGTAGGGTCTGAACACTTACCCCAACAAGCTAGGACGGAACGCTAACATACTACACAAGGAAGATGTCTTAGCACACCTCACAGCTACAAGCAAGCGTCCAAAAGCGGCACCAAACGAAGCATCTTAGCAAGAGGAGTCCAACTCTACCACCCTCACTTCAATCAGAGCTATCTACAGCGGTCAATCGAAGCAGATAAGGTTCGGTGAACAATATCTAGGGTATCGCGACAGAGCTCAACAATCGGGAAATATTTCTAAGTGTCGGGACAAAATACTAAAGAACAAAGGCAAAGTCCTCTATATACTCAAATCTGTCCATGCTTGCTGAACAGATCCCACCGACAACTTAAAGAACAAAGCTGAAATTCCCGCTAGGTCTAGATCTCGCAACAGATCTCACCCTACGCCAAAGAAGATCTCTACTAATTCAAACGACATCGCGCAGAACCCATCACACATCTGCATGCTCCACCCGCTATAGAAATTTGAAAACTAGCGCTAAGCCCAAAACTGTGCCGTTCCAACTTATCCAAACGACGACGTACTAACACCCGCTACAAAAACACGCTAGGAGACATCTGAATGCCCACGATATCAGATTTCTCCTCGAATCTGAAAACCAACAATCCAACGATGACCAACACTCGCATCTGATCGCTGAATTCAAAAACCTCAACTCTCCAGAATTGTTCTAAGGACTTATACAAAACCCGATAGCTTCTCCAAGCATATCGATTCAAAGCTGGACACCCAAACTCGTTCGCTCAAATCTGAATCCAATGAAACCCGATTAATTAACTCAATTAATCCTTCTAAACTTTCGGGTCTCACATCTCTCCCCCACTAAAACAGGATTTCGTCCTCGAAATCAATCAACTCCAAATCAAGAGTTCAAGATAACTGGGGAAACAAACATAAGCAAACATCTATTAGGAAATAACAAAGAACCAACGACTGGAATCTGATACAACACTCACTCAAACAGATGCGGCCACTCACGCTGCATCTTTTCTTCCAGTTACCAAGTAGCTTCCTCTCTACGATGTTTGCTCCACTGGAACATCACCAAAGGAACGGCATTATTTCTCAGCTGTTTCTCTTTTCTATCCAAGATCTGCAAGGGATATTCAACATAACTCAAAGTTCTATCTAGCTCCACCTCATCAGTTCTCAACACATGCGAGGGATCTAGCTCATACTTCCTCAACATCGAAACATGAAACACATCATGTAAGGAGGACAAAATCTGGTGGCAACAGCAAACGATATGCCAAAGGGCCAATCCTCTCAGCTATCTCATAAGGACCAACATAACGAGGAGCCAACTTTCCCTTGAGACCAAATCTCATAAAACTGCGGAAAGGAGAAAATTTCAGAAAAACTAGATCACCAACCTCAAATTCTAAAGGCCTACGCCTCTTATTCGCATAACTAGCTTCGCGATCTTGAGCAGCTTTCATTCTCTGGCGAATCAAATCCACCTGATCTCTCATCTGCTGCACAAACTCTGGAGAAGACAGCTGCTTCTCCCCCACTTCTTCCCAACATATAGGCGATCTGCACTTTCTACCATACAAAGCTTCAAATGGTGCCATCCCAATCGTGACCTGATAGCTGTTATTGTAGGAAAACTCAGCCGAAGACAACGAATCTTGCCAGCTACCACTAAAGTCCACCACAACAGCTCTCAACATATCCTCTAAAATCTGGATAGTCTCTCAGATTGGCCATCTGTCTGGGGGTGATACGCTGTACTCATCGCCAATATGGTTCCCAAAGCTGTCTGCAAACTCTTCCAAAACTTGCAAGTAAATCTAGGATCACGATCTAAAACAATCGAAACTGGCACACCGTGCAAACGCACCACGAAATCTATGTACAACTTTGCCATCTTCTTCAAAGAATAGGTCATATTGTAGGGAATGAAGTGCACAGACTTCGAAAATATGTCAACTACCACCCAAACTGCATCACAACCTCTGCTGGAACGAGGCAAATGCGTGATGAAATCCATAGCTATGTGCTCTCAATTCCATTGGGGCACCTCTAAGCTTTGCAACAAACCACCAGGTCTCATCCTCTCAGCCTTGACTTGCTGACAATTCAGACAACGGGCTACAAAATCAGTAAAATCACTCTTCAAACCTGCCCACCAGTAATGCTGCTTCAAGGCATGATGCATCTTCCTTGTACCAGGATGGACACTGTATCTACTGTAATGCGCTTCTCGCAAGATCTCTTCCTTCAAATCAACCAGAGTTGGCACAAACCAATCTGCCACGAAACCTAAAACAACCATCAGAAGAGACAGAATAGTCTTCCAACTGTCCAACTCTCCACCTTCAACTTCAACTCATGGATGGATGGATCAGTCCTCTGAGCTGCTCTAATGCTAGCAACAACCTGTGGCTCAACTTGAAAAGAAGAAACCACAACATAATCCTCAGCTGGGTAATATCGCCAACCAGTTGTGCTTAGATGCTCATGGACCTTCGAAATCTGCATCGAAGCCAGCATCGCCCCTTGAGCCTTTCTGCTCAATGCATCAGCAACTACATTAATCTTCCCAGGCTGGTATTGGATCTCACAATCAGAATCCTTTAGCAGCTCCATCCATCTACGCTGTCTCATGTTCAAATCTGATTGAGAAAATAGATATTGAAGACTATTGTGGTCGGAGTACACCAAAAAATGCTCACCATACAGGTAGTGGCGCCAGATCTTCAAAGCAAAAACCACTGCTGCTAACTCCAAATTATGAACTGGGTCACGAGTCTCATGCGGTTTTAACTGACGAGAAGCATACGCAATGACTCGACCATTCTGCATCAACACACAACCCAATCCATTCAAGGAAGCATCTGCACACACCAAAAAATCACCTGAACCACACGGCAAAGCTAACACAGGCGCGGAAGTTAGCTTCTCTTTGAGCAACAGAAAACTATTCTCCCATTGCTCAGTCCACACAAACCTCTTGTCTTTCTGAGTCAACTGCGTCATTAGCTTAGCTATACTAGAGAAACCCTCTATAAAACATCTATAATAGCCAGCCAAACCCAAGAAACTACGAATATCAGAAACATTCTTGGGACGCTCCCAGTTAATCACTGCCTCAACTACTGGGAAACACAGAAATACCATCGACTGAAATCACATGACCCAGAAACACAACTCGGTGTAACCAAAACTCGCACTTGGAGAACTTAGCATACAGCTGCGAGTGTCGTAGCGTCTGAAGGACCAACTTCAAATACTCTTTGTGCTGCATCGGAGTCTTAGAGTACACCAAAATGTCATCAATAAACACAATCACAAACTGATCGATGAACTCTCTAAAGACTCTATTCATCAAATCCATGAAAACTGCGGGAGCATTCGTCAAACCAAAAGGCATAACTAGAAACTCATAGTGCCCATACCTCGTACGAAACGCAGTCTTCTCAACATCCTGCTCATGGATATGCAACTGATGGTACCTAGAACGGAGATCGATCTTCAAAAACACAGCCGAACCCTGAAGCTGATCAAACAAGTCATCGATCCTAGACAAAGGGTACTTGTTCTTCACTGTCGCCTTGTTCAACTGCCTAAAGTTGATACACATCCTCATCGACCCGTCCTTCTTCTTAAAAAACAAGATAGACGCTCCCCACAGGGACATGCTAGGCCTAATGAATCTTTTCTCCAGCAAATCACTAAGCTGAACCTTAAGATCCTTCAACTCAGCAGGCGCTAAACGATATGGAGCTCTCGAAATCGGGGCCGTACCAGGCATCAACTCAATGCTGAAGTCTATCTCCCTTCTCGGAGGAAAACCAGGAAACTCCTCCGGGAAATGTCGAACCACGGGAACTCTACTAAGCTCTATGTTCGAAGAAGAAGACGCATCCAAGGCATAGATCATAAAACCAGCGTTCTCTAGCGACAACAGGCTAAAAATCTCCATCGCAGAGACTAAAGGAATCTTCGACTGGGAATCTTGGCCATAGAAATTCCATTTCTCGCCAGACTGGGGCCTAAATCACACAATGCCATGGAAACAATCCACAGTGGCCCTATAGCTAGACAACACGTCCATTCCCACTATACAATCGAAATCCCACATCACTAGCCTGATCAGGTTGGCTAACAACACGCTCTCTCCAAAACTAAGAATACCATTCAACAAAATCTCCTGGGAGAACAGGCTCGCGCCGGCATGAGTCGCAACAGATACAACATCACACAAAGTAGTGGTATGAAAACCATGCTCAATCACAAATGCATCAGCAATAAATGAATGTGATGCTCCTGTATCAAACAACACACGCGTAGGAAAATAAAAAACAAAGCAAGTACCTGTAATCACTCCTCCGCCTGGAGTGCCCTCCGCTTGCTCCCTAGCCATGGCATTCACATGGTCAAACTGAGGTCCTAAAAACTGAGGATGGGAAGACTGTCCAAACCGCGAAGGACCAAGCAAAATCTCCTGGGAGAACAGGCTCGCGCCGGCATGAGTCGCAACAGATACAACATCACACAAAGTAGTGGTATGAAAACCATGCTCAATCACAAATGCATCAGCAATAAATGAATGTGATGCTCCTGTATCAAACAACACACGCGTAGGAAAATAAAAAACAAAGCAAGTACCTGTAATCACTCCTCCGCCTGGAGTGCCCTCCGCTTGCTCCCTAGCCATGGCATTCACATGGTCAAACTGAGGTCCTAAAAACTGAGGATGGGAAGACTGTCCAAACCGCGAAGGACCAAGCTGCTGAAACGGCCTAAACTGAGGCTCCCCTAACCTCTGCTGTGGAGAAGGAAAAGAACGACCTCTAGACGATCCACCTCGACCCTGCGGTGGAGCTGCGGTATGCTGAGATCCAGACAAAGGACACACTCTCGCAAAGTGTCCGTACTATCCACAAACATTACACGAACCTTGCACACCAACACACTGCGCTTTCGGGTGCCTTCCACCATACTGGCCACAATACTCAGCCTTGGAACTACCGCTGCTGGAACTACCCGAGCTAGAAGAACTAGAACCCGACTTCTTCTTAAACTAATGACCACGAGGCCTAAACCTCTGATGTCCAGACTGTTGGGCTACTTGCTGCTGTTGGGTGTCTGAGACGACTGCACTGACTGGGAAGGTTGCACCCTCGGGACCATGGGATGATTACCTTGCACCCCTTGCGGCCTAAAACGCAACCGACGGTTCTGCAGTCCTTCCTCAATGTCTATAGCCCTGTCCACCGCTTCTGCATAGCTCGCCGGTGAACCCGCCAACAAAAAAGAATACAACTCCTCATTGAGCCCCTCCAAGAACTTGTTCCTTTTCGCCTTCTCTCGGCCAGCAACATGTGGAACATAGGCAAGAAGAGAAGAGAATCTTCGGGCATACTCTCCCACGGACATAGATCCCTACACCAGGTTATCAAACTCTCGCTCCCTGGCGTTCACAAAAGATTCCGGAACGTACTCCTGACGAAAGGCAGTACAGAAGCTACTCCACGAAATCCCTACACCTGTCTCCTCTAGAGTCCTTGAAGCACCTCTCCACCAACGCTCGGCACTTCTCCTCAACTGAAATGTAGCCAAACTCAGCCTACGTTCATCGTCATACCTGACACGATCAAACAACCCAGTGATATGCTGCAACCAGGACTCAGCATCAGAATTAGGCTCATCACCATTGAACGTCTGAGGATTCTTCCGCTGAAACCTCGCCATCATCAGTTCCATATCGTCCACCCAGGCTGCCAGCTCATCTACCTCCAAGTCAAACCGTCTATCGCGACCACGATGAGGAACACTACGCTGCACTTCCTCGTTCTGACCTACGAACTCTTCCTGAAACTACCCTCTACCTCTACCCCTACGTCTAGGCGGCATCTACGAAGGCACTAAGAGGGTAAGGTCACATAGCAACAGATATATCACATTGATCACATAATCAAGCACATGCAACACTGTGCCTAGACTCAAGTGTGATCAAAGAAATCGAGCTTATCCCATCTTAAGCTCTGATATCAAAAATGTCAGGCCTCGTGCACAATACAGAGTTAAACCACGCAAAACAATAGCGGAAGCATAAAAAAGTGGCTTAAAATTTCGCTTTTGGCCTGACGATTAAAACATATAATTTAAAATACAATAATACTCAAAATATCCCAGTTCTATAAACACCATCTAGTACAACAGTACAACATTCAATAAATACAAGCACTATCGAAAGCAACTGAAATACAACAAAGCCAAAGGCACTCCTCGGCTAACAGTGCTTATACAAATATGCTATACGCTAACTGGGACACTCTAACCACCTCCTGGGGCACCACCAGCTGGGTCTACTCCACGACCCGCAGAGTAACCATGGTAACCTGAAAACACATACAGGAAAACAATACCAGCCCCAGAGGGACATGGGGTCAAACCCCAGTACGAAGAGCAACATAAAAGAGCTGACGGGAAGCAACAAGTAATATGCAAATGCTATGCATGAACAGCTGAGCACAACAGAAGGCTACACCCAATGGCAGGGAGCCAGAATCTCGAAGGAAACTCAAAGCTGATAAAATCAAGGCTGATAGCAATGGATAACAGACACGAGGTGTGTGAGTATATGGGAGCTACCCACAACACACGGTACCAGATGCAACATAAAAGAGCTGACGGGAAGCAACAAGTAATATGCAAATGCTATGCATGAACAGCTGAGCACAACAGAAGGCTACACCCAATGGCAGGGAGCCAGAATCTCGAAGGAAACTCAAAGCTGATAAAATCAAGGCTGATAGCAATGGATAACAGACACGAGGTGTGTGAGTATATGGGAGCTACCCACAACACACGGTACCAGATGCAACACATGGCTCAACCTGCTGTTGCCCAACTCATGAGGTGTGGGAGCTACCTACTCCGGTCATAGTGGCTAACAGATCCCAGCAGACAGATGAGGTACGGGAGTTACCCGCTCAGCCTCAACAGCATCCTGGCACGAACAGAATCAGCAAAAACAAGGCACGACTACAACAAATCTGAGCTGAAGGTGATAAATGCGTGTATGCAACAGTTAAAATGTTCAACACCGAAACATATATCACACGCAAAACATACAAAGCAGCAAGCATAATCACCCATGCTCAATCCAAAGCAGTAAAACAAGCTCACATCCTTACCTCAAATCTCCTGAGCTACAATTACTACAACAGGGTCCGAGCAACACAGATCTGTCACCTGCTAAGCCATCATAAGCAACTACTCAAGAACCGAAACACAAAAAAGCAACAGCTGGGAGCTACGAACTCGACCAACGCTATACTACCCTTATATCTCAACAGAGAGCTCTAAACAAACACAAGGTAGGGTTTGAACACTTACCCCAACAATAGGACGGAACGCTAACAGACTACACAAGGAATATGTCTTAGCACACCTCACCAGCTACAAGAAAGCGTCCAAAAGCGGCACCAAACGAAGCGTCTTAGCAAGAGGAGTCCAACGCTACCACCCTCACTTCAATCGAAGCTATCTACCGCGGGCAATCGAAGAAGATAAGGTTCGGTGAACAGTAGCTAGGGTATCACGACAGAGCTCAACAATCGGGAAATATTTCTAAGTGTCGGGAAACAATACTAAAGAACAAAGGCAAAGTCCTCTATATACTCAAATCAGTCCATGCTTGCTGAACAGATCCCACCGACAACTTAAAGAACAAAGCTGAAATTCCCGCTAGGTCTAGATCTCGCAACAGATCTCACCCTACGCCAAAGCAGATCTATACTAATTCAAACGACGTCGCGCAGAACCCATCACACATCTGCACGCTCCACCCGCTACAGAAATCTGAAAACTAGCGCTAAGCCCAAAACGGTGCCGTTCCAACTTATCCAAACGATGACGTACTAAAACCCGCTACAAAAACACGCTAGGAGACATCTGAATGCCCACGATATCAGATTTCTCCTCGAATCTGAAAACTAACAATCCAGCGATGACCAACACTCGCATCTGATCGCTGAATTCAAAAACCTCAACTCTCCAGAATTGTTCTAAGGACTTATACAAAATCCGATAGCTTCTCCAAGCATATCGACTCAAAGCTGGACACCCAGACTCGTTCGCTCAAATTTGAATCCAATAAAACCCGATTAATTAACAAAATTAATCCTTCTAAACTTTCGGGTCTCACAAATACACCTATATAATAATTAAAAACATTCATAGAATGTTTAGAATATACTTTGCTGGCGTCTAGGCGCCTAGCTCCAACCAATTCCACGGGAAATTGGCACTTCAACAATTGAACAGCTACGGCCTCCTAATCCGGTCCATGAAGAAAATCTCAATTCCTTCGTTGGTTTGCACTAGAAAACCAACGAAATTTTCGACGGAATCTCCTCACCGGAATGGTCGAAATAAATTCCGATGGCGACGACGGGCGGCGGTGGTGAGGGAGGAGAGGAATAGAGAAAACATTTGTGAATCCGAAACCACATTTTCAGACTAACCCATCGGATCATGGTAAAGCGTCTAGCAACATCGCCCCATGATCCCCTAGGTATCACTGATATTGCCTGCAAGAACCAGTCGGTCATGGTTAGCGTACAGTACGATCCTTTAAACTCAAATATCCTGATCAAATCAATGACCATTGGTAAATCAAGAGTCGCTAGAGATCCAATAGCCATGCATACATCTTGGAGATCAAATAGTGATATCGCATGTGTTATTAGATAAACCCAGTTACCTTAAACACATCTACTCTGGCCAGAGATTTATCAAACTATTATCTCCTCAGATATCATAGGATATCCACGCACAAGGGCGAGCGATGAATCCTCGACAATGAAGCATCGACTCCTACATGCATCGGGACCTCACCCAACCCCGCCACCTGATGACCCCAAATGAGTCGGTAAACGGGTCAAAGTGAGGCACCTATCATGTAGAGTATCAATGACGTTTCGAGTAATGAGGTCTAATCTGTACAACCAAGACCTCGGACTTAATCCACTCGACAAATGGTAACCACTTGGAAAGTCCGAACGAGGGTAGTTCGATAGATCACTAGGTCACTATCCATCTGCATGCTCAGAACATCACTATGTTACCTACCAATGAAACGTGGTACTTCACATCGCAGATGCTAGTCTCAAGCTCGGGTGGCCCTTATCCTCTTTTGGACGGCCCAATGGACTAGGAACAGGTTCAGAATAAACAGTGACTATTAGATGTGTTTCATGATAGCCATCAAATCAACTATCACATCTAAACGTCCAACTTCTGAATTCTTTGTTGGTCAAAGCTGGTTTGACCATCCAGTAGCTGGTTTCTTTTCACGCTCACGACTGCTCCTTAGCGTTAAGTCAAAACGTTGTCGTGTCAACTTATTCAAGCGACACCGTTTTGATACCATTGAAAAGTACCTGCTGGTTATCTTTAAGTGATGAACCTGCTGATGCAAGATAGCTGTGACTACCTGCTGGTTTGATCATCGCACAAGCCATCTGCTGAGTCTTTAGCGCGAAGGCGAAACGCTGTCGTATCGACTTATTCAAACGACATCGTTTTGCTATCGCTTACTTCCAGTACCAACTGCTGGTTTGCGCTGTAGCTTCCTGCTGATTGCTGACGTTACCGCTGGCGTCATCATTGTTTAGCTTTCCAGCTGGTCTTCTCGCACCAGCTTGATCTTTCTTCGTCTGCAGATCACGAATGGCCAACTGCTGAATTCGTGACGCTAAACGGCCAACTTCTGAACTTCGACCACCTGCTGATTTTCGACCAACAGGAAAAAAAAAATTTTTGTTTTGTAGCTGAATTTTCGGGTTTTCACATCCCTCCCTCCTTAAAAGAAGTTTTGTCCTCGAAACTTTTGTCACCTTCGTCGTCGAAAAGGTAGGGATATTGACTTCGCATCTTTTCTTCCACCTCCCAGGTGGCTTCTCTTTCGGTGTGGTTGGACCACTGGACCCTGACATAAGGGATCGTTCTTCGTTGGAGTACCTGGTCCTTTCTGTCCACGATTCTAATCGGGACTTCTTCATAATTCAGTCCTTGGGTCAGATTTCCTTCCACCAGGAGTGGCCCTTCATCAAGAATATGACTAGAGTCTGAGATATATCTCCTTAGTTGAGATACATGGAAGACATTATGGATCCTTGACATACTGGGTGGTAAGACCAGTCTGTAGGCAAGTGTTCCTACTTTTTCCAATATCTCAAAGGGTCCGACATACCGGGGGTTTAGCTTTCCGGCCTTATCGAATCGGACTACTCCTTTCATTGGTGAAACCTTAAGGTACACTTTTTCACCTACCTCGAATGCCAAAGGCCTTCTCTTTAGATCTGCCCAGCTCTTCTGTCGATCCTGGGCTGCCTTCAGTCTCTCCTTGATAATGGCTACCTTTTTCACTGTCTCCTGAACGAGCTCAGGTCCTGTGATAGCCTTCTCTCCGACTTCATCCCAATATAGCGGTGATCGACATTTCCGTCCATAAAGGGCTTCGTATGGTGCCATCCCTATGCTGCTGTGGTAGCTATTGTTGTATGCGAACTCTATTAGGGGTAGATGTTCGCTCCAATTGCTACCAAAGTCTAATGTGCAAGTCCGCAGCATGTCTTCTAGGGTCTGGATGGTCCTCTCAATTTGACCATCTGTTTGCGGATGATAAGCAGTACTGAGAGTAACCTTGCTTCCCATGGCTTCTTGGAAGCTCTTCCAGAAACGAGATACGAACCTTGGGTCCCTATCTGACAGGATGCTTGTTGGAACTCCATGCAATCTGACGATGTTGTCCATGTACAAGGAAGCAAGTTTCTCCAACCCATAGTTCATTCGGACAGTTCATCCAAAGGATCCCATCTTGGTCCGTTCGGAAATCAGGCGATTCCCTTTCCTTGATCTGTTCTTTCAGCCTCATCACGCCGGGGTCATGATCTTGTTTTAGCTTGACCAATTCTCTAAGGCATGGTTGGGCTGAGACTGAAGATAGTATCACCTTTTCATATTCTTCCGACTTAGCGCATCGGCCACCTTATTTGCCTTTCCTGGGTGGTAGTTGATCGTTAAGTCGTAGTCCTTTAACAGCTCGAGCCATCTCCTTTGTCTCAAATTCAATTCCTTCTGAGTGAATATGTACTTGAGACTTTGATGGTCGGTGAACACCTCGCACTTTGCACCATAAAGATAGTGTCGCCAAATCTTTAGGGCAAAAACCACCGCTGCAAGCTCTAAGTCGTGAGTCGTGTAGTTGCGTTCGTGCGTCTTCAGTTTCCTTGAGACATACGCAATTACTCTACCATCTTGCATGAGCACACATCCTAGTCCTTCTTTCGATGCATCGCTGTAGATGGTAAAGTCTTTGTCCCCTATGGGTAACGTCAGAACAGGGGAAGATGCAAGCTTCGTCTTCAGAGTCTCGAAGCTTGTCTCACATTCTTCGTTCCAGTTGAACTTGGAGTTCTTCTGGGTGAGTCTAGTGAGTGGTAACGCGATAGAAGAGAAGCCTTCTACAAACTTTCGATAGTAGCCGGCCAATCCTAAGAAACTTCTAACCTCTGTCACCGTCTTAGGTGCAGGCCAGTCCATTATGGATTCAACCTTCTTTGGGTCTACTGATACGCCAGCTTTGGAGATTATATGGCCTAGGAATGCCACACTCTTCAGCCAGAATTCACACTTCCTGAATTTGGCGTACAGTTGTTTCTCTCGCAGGGTCTGGAGAGTAACTCGGAGATGTTCCTTGTGGTCTTCTTCACTCGATGAATATACAAGTATATCATCTATGAACACCACCACAAATTTGTCGAGGAATGGTCTGAATACACGGTTCATGAGGTCCATGAAGGCCGCTGGTGCATTGGTTAGACCAAATGGCATCACTGTGAATTCATAATGACCATACCTTGTCCTAAATGCAGTTTTAGGGACATCCTCATCCCTGATATTTAGCTGGTGATAGCCTGACCTCAAGTCCAGCTTGGAGAAGGTTGTAGCTCCCTTGAGTTGATCGAAGAGTTCGTCAATTCTTGGAAGAGGATACTTGTTCTTGATTGTGATCTTGTTCAACTCTCTGTAGTCGATACACAATCTCATGGTTCCATCCTTCTTCTTGACGAATAAGACTGGAGCTCCCCAAGGTGACACACTGGGTCGAATCTGCTTTTTGTCTAGCAGTTCCTGTAGTTGATCCTTGAGCTCCTTGAGTTCTGCAGGTGCCAT
>KQ994547.1:236099-302893 GCA_001598015.1 Dorcoceras hygrometricum
GTTGTGCCCAATTTGATTGATTTGAAGGAGGAGATCCTTCGAGAAGCGCACTGTAGCAGACATAGTGTTCATCCTGGTGCACGGAAGATGTACCATGCGTTGAAGCCGCACTTTTGGTGGGCTGGCCTGAAGAGCGATGTTGCTGGTTTTGTCGCTCGTTGTTTAAACTGTCAGATGGTTAAGACCGAGAGGATGAGACCCGATGGTCTGTTGCAGAGTTTGGAAGTGCCCCAATGGAATTGGGAGCACATTGCTATGGATTTCGTGACGCATCTGCCTCGTTATAGCAGAGGATGCGATGCTATTTGGGTGGTTATAGACCGACTGTCGAAGTCTGCACATTTTATTCCCTATGGGATAACCTTCTCGTTGAAGAAAATGGCAAAGCTGTACGTTTATTTTGTGGTTAGACTTCACGTTGTGCCTGTTTCGATTGTTTTCGACCGAGATCCGTGGTTTACTTCCAGGTTTTGGAAGAGTTTGCAAATAGCTTTGGGTACCATATTGGCGATGAGCACCGCATATCACCCCCAGACAGATGGCCAATATGAGAGAACTATCCAGACGTTGGAGGATATGTTGCGAGCTGTTGTGTTGGATTTTGGTTGTAGCTGGCAAGACGCGTTGTCTTTAGTAGAGTTTTCCTACAATAACAGCTATCAGGTGACGATTGGCATGGCGCCGTTTGAGGCTTTGTATGATAGAAAGTGCAGATCACCGGTATGTTGGGAAGAATTGGGGGAGAAGCAGCTATCTGCCCCTGACTTTGTGCAGCAAATGAAGGATCATGTGGATCTAGTTCGTCAGCGGATGAAGGCTGCCCAGGATCGCCAAGCCAGTTATGCGAATAAGAGGTGTCGACCTTTGGAGTTTCAGGTTGGTGATCATGTTTTTCTCAAAGTTTCTCCGTTTCATAATGTTATGCGCTTTGGACACAAGGGGTTAGCCCCTCGTTATGTCGGACCGTATGAGATTTTTGAGAGGATTGGCCCTTTAGCGTATCGGCTGTTGTTGCCGCCAGAGTTGCCTTCTCTTCATGACGTCTTCCATGTTTCCATGTTGAGGAAGTACGAGCCAGATCCGTCTCATGTGCTTAGGACTGACGAGGTTGAGCTAGATCAGTCGTTGAGCTATCAGGAATACCCCTTGCAAATCCTTGGCAGAAAAGAGAAACAGTTGAGGAATAAGACCATTCCGTTGGTAATGGTGCAATGGAGCAAACATGGTAGGGAAGAAGCTACTTGGGAGCTGGAAGAAAAGATGCAGCGCGATTGGCCGCATCTGTTTGAGTAGCTGTTGAGCTAAATTTCCAATAATTTGTAGCTTTTGGTTGTATTTTCTTCCCTAGTTGTTGTTAATTGGTTGCTCAGTTATCTTGAAATCTTGGCCTTGTGTTTGGCGAGTTCCTGTTTTGTATTTTGCTGCTGTGTTGTGCTTTCAGAATTGTTGTTTGATTTCGAGGACGAAATCCCTTTTAGTGGGGGAGAAATGTGAGACCTGAAATTGAAAAGATTAATTTGGTTGGAATTAATCGGATTTTAGAGATTTCTGGTGGTTCAGATCTCTGTTGGAAGTTTGGTTGGTATTTTCGGGTCAGATTTCACATTTTAAGCAGTTCTGGAAGTTTTTGTATTTTTGAGTAGAGATCTGGTTTTGTTGTGTTTTTGTGAAGTCTGGTAGCGTGTTTGTATCCAGCCGCTGCTTTATTTTGTTTGTTGAGGGAAAAACGATAGCGTTTTGATAAGTTGGATACGGCACCCTTTGGATTAGTTGCTGCGACGCCGTTTTGGATATTGCGACTGGTACCAGCTGAGAGCAAACGTCAACGATGGTCAACTCTACTGTAGCTTGCGTCTGGTTATTTTGCGCGAGAGCTAGCGTCTGGATGACGTAGGTTGTGCGTCGTCATTTTGGTTAGTGCTAAGGAATCCAGACGAGGGGTTAGCGACCAGCTGTTGGGTCTGTGCGATGTCGTTTACGTAAGTTGGAACGCAGCGTTTTTATGCAACGTCTGGTACCAGCTTTTGGTTTGTGGAGCATCCAGTCGTTGGGTTGTCCAGCTTTTGGGTTTGAGGATCAGTCGCATGTAGCGAGTGACGTGTCACTTTGCGACGTCGTTTTGTGTTGTTGAGATTTATTAGTTATGGGATTCAACAGCTGTTGGTTGTTGCAACTGCTGGTTGAGATTTCAGTAGCGCAACTGCTGGTTTTGTCGGTGGACATGTTTAACCAGATTTCAGCCGTTGCGAGTTATATTTATAGGAAGACTTGGTCTTCGATTTGAGATACCAGATCCCATACTTAGCGAAATATTCTCTCGATTGTCGACCTCTGTTATTCGAACCCTAGTACTGTTCACCGTTGATTTTATCCGGTGATTCCCGTCGTTTCCGGCCATTGTTTGATACGTTTGAGGTAGCGTTGGACTCCTCTCGAGAAGCTCTTCCATCCTATACCCGTTTTGGAGGCTGTTGTGGGCTGGATCAGAAGCACGAAGTTGCTGGTTTAGCTCGTGCATTTCGTAGTTCAGGTAGAACTTCGTTAATTTGATGAGATCTTGTTCCTAGCCTAGAATTGAGCTTCCTGTTGAGTTATTGTGTAGGATGATAGCTGGTTGAGTGTGTGTAGCTCCCAGCGTGCTTTCTGCGTATTAGTGTCCCTGTGATTTATGCCCTGTGTGCTTCAACATGTTGATATCCAGATTTCTCGGGACCTTTTCTTGTAATAATTGTTGCACAGAAAGTATAAGGTACGGATTTGAGCTTGATGTAGCTTGGAATTGGCATGAGATTTAATGTGAGATTGATGGGATTGTTTCGGTGGATATGAATGCTGTGTTGGTAGCTGTTGCATTGTGTTATGCTAGTTGCTCTCGATTGTTTGCATACACGCATTTATTCACTTGCATTTCAGATCCCTTGTATTGTATCTCGGCCGTTTGTGCCTTGTCTATTGTGCTGTTGTTTTATTACCAGGTTGCGAGGGCGAGCGGCGATACCGCACTCTCATCTCCCTGCTGGGATCCGTTAGCCACCATGCGCCGAGTGGTTAACTACCATAGTTCATGGGCGAGGCAACGGCAGGTTGAGTTGTTTGATGCATCTGGTATTTGGGTGTTGTGTCAAGGCGAGTGGCTCATTACCACACTTTGAACAAACCCCGTGGCCACTGATTCGTTGCTGATCTTGTGGAGCTATGTTTGAGTTCCTTGGCTCCCTGTTCGGTTGTAGCCTTCAGCTGTTATCCGGTGTCTCATGCATAGCATCTGCATTTTATCTTATGCATTTCTTTTAGCTATTTCAGTTGCTCTCCGTACTGGGGTTTGACCCCATGTCCCTCTGGGGCTTGGTTGTTTCCTTGTTTGTGTTGTTTACAGGGAATCCAGGTTTTACAGCTGGTCGTGGTTTTAACCCAGCTGGCGGTGCCCCAGGAGGTGGTTAGAGTATCCCAGTAGCGTATAGCATATATTTATGTATCAGTATTGTTAGCCAGGGGATGCCCTGTGCTTCGTTGTTGTAGACAGTGGTTGGAGTCTGATACTTGTGCATGTATGCTGTACTGTATTGAGATGGTGTGTAGCCATTTGTTGTTTCGTTGATTTCGAAAACTGGGATATTTATTTTGAGTATCGTACTATTTTAAATTATATTGTTTTTAACCTTAAGGCCAAAAGGGAAAATTTTACCCGCTTTTTAGTAGCTTCCGCATGTGTTTGTATGTTTTATCTTTGATATGAGCACGATGCCTGACAATACATGCTTTTCTGAAAAATGTCATCTCAAAATTATTTTCTTTTCGAAAATAAAATAACCCCGTGCTACGTTGAGGGGGAGTCTTGTTTTAAATCTTGAAGGGAAGACAAGATTTCGTAATCCATTTTGATTCCCACAAAAAGGGGGAGAAATATTTCTGACCATAAACATTCGTGCATATGTTTATTCAGGTTTTGTGTAAATCAAAAAGGAGGAGTCTGTTGGATCTGTGTTTATAGATCAGAATCTGAATTTTGTAATACACAAAACCTGTTTATTATTTACTAACAGTTTAATTGAGATGTGCAGGTCTGACATAGAGACAAATCAGCTGAGCAGCAGTGAGCTGAACCAGATCTGATACTAAATCTGAACCAGATCTGAGTAGAGATCAGCGGTAGCAGACCAAGGCTGTCGAAGATGAAGACTGTACAGTTAGCTTAGCTGAGTTGCAAAGTACAGAATAGAAAAACGCGATTTTGTAGTTCTAAACGAAGCCAAAAAGCAGCTCAGCCACGATGTAGACGTGAGTTTTGCTCGTTGACCGTTCGGAGGGGTTAGGGTAGCATTGAACCAGATCTGGGTAGTGCACATAACCAGTCAAAGATGACCAGATCTGACACTGTAGCAAACCAGATCGGAAGAGAGCGGGAAAAGACAAGAAGCTGATTATAATAGATCAGATGTGAAGAGAAGATCAGCTCAGATCTGGATCAGATGTGAAGAGAAGATCAGTTCGGAGCTGGATAAGCTAAGAAGAGCAAAATCAGATCTGAGATCAACTGAAGCAGAACAAAGGAATCAGATGTGAGCTGATATACAAACATATCTGAATAAAGTCTATATCAGATCTGAAGGATTAAAGCAGACGGATGAATCAGTTTGAATATGGAAATTCAAACTGATGTATTGTCTTTTCAGGTACAGTGCTCACATGCTAAAAGTCAATAAAGCCTGCAGAAGCATTAAATGCAAAGGACACAAGGTACAACATGTCAGAAGACTTTTCCAACGGGAAGAAACTTGTGTCCAACGGATTGATTTGCACAAAGACTTTATATATCAAAGAGAGACAGAGATAGAAGAGGATGGAGAACGGGAAGATTAACCAGAAGCGAAGCTGTCAACTATCAAAAACAGAGGAGCTTATTGTAACAAATGACAGCTGAGATAAATTCATCTTTGAAGAAGATCTTCCCGGTTGTGTGAGATTTTATATTCGAGAGTTGAGCTTAGACTGTAAATCTCACACACAGAGAGATTCACTCACATATATAAGAGAGACGTGCGAAACAGAATAGTGAGTGAATCACAAACCAAACTCCAAATTTGTCTTGACACGAAGACGTTAAAGATAGTGTTTGTAGTATTTGAACAGAGACATTAAAGAAGTTCATAGAGTTGGATGAACACAACCTGCGAGCTGGTGTAAAGTCTAGGAGTTCAGATGTGGGCAATAGAGAAGTCCAAATCTGATCGGGTCTGTGGATCAAATCTTCTAGTGGATGCCTTCCAGTTTTGGAAGAAGGGGAGACGTAGGATTTGATATCCGAGCTTCCATAAACAAATCAATGTTTTGTTTACTTACAGCCTGCATAGCATGATTTTAATCATATCCGATCTGTTTCTCGGTGCACAATATTTCAGGAACAATGAGCTATTGCAGCTCAGTTTTTAACAGACCAGATCACGTGTGATCTGTACCAGATCTGAGCATCGCTCAGATCTGGAACCATATAAAAGATGAGTTCCCATATAGAAACCGTGCTATTTTTTTAAAAAATAAATTGTTAAATAGGTATGGTTTTTTTGTCTATTCGATCCTAGCAAGTGGTATCAGAGCAATATTGTTCTTGAAAGTTCATTTTAAATCAAAAATTTTTAAGGTTTTAAAATGTTTGTAGTAAAGCAGGATCATATAAAATAAAGACAGAATGAAAGGAAATAAAATAAAGACAGAATGAAAGGAAATTTATGATTTTATAAATTGAATACTTGAAAACTTACAATGAACAATATGCAGATGATAGCAGGTACAAACTCAGAGAAATTATTCGTAAACTGAATTCGCTCTACCTTGCTATGAAACATACATTGTATTTATAATGAAACATTATAATAGAGCAGGTAACTTTTGAGCTGTCTTCATTTGTCTTCTTTTGATAATGGCTGACATTGATTCAAGAGAACCCTTCTCCAGAATTGTTCGTGATCTCTGGGCTGAAGTGTGTGTAGGTGTTATTCAGTTTACTTTGATTGGAGGTTTGCGCTCTGTTAGTATAATAAACCGTTGCAGAGATATTGTCGGCCCCCTTGTAGATATTGAGGAAATTCCAACAGGTTTCGAGGATTGTTTTAGCGTGGTCTCAATACCAACAGTTTTGCTACATTTTTGGAGGATTGTGTAGAACATCCTGAGGAACAGATTTTAACAGGAGACGAGTCTTCTTCTTCTGATGATTCAGTAGTTTACCGTTCTCCTTCTCTCGATGCAGAACCCAATGTAGAGACTTCACCAGTCTTTCTCCGAGAAATTCAGACATCTCCTTACCTTCTCCACATCAGAATCCATCTACTGATACCTCCATGCATTTTGATACAGCAGACATTCCTTTGGGCACTGACACTGCTGTTGAACAGATTCCTGTACCCTCTACTGCTGCTCGTGCTACGAATATCAATGAACAGTTTGCACAGCTTTGGACTTCTATTTCTGAGATTTCCATCAAGCAGCTGCGAAAACAAAGCAAAATTGGCGATCTCCAGAATGCTATCTTTTCAAAGATCGATACTCACGAGAAAGCTGCTGCCGAGGCTCGTATTAAACAAGATCAAAAATTTCGAGGCCTTATTAAAAATCTTCGGCAGGGAGTTCAAACTGACACAGCTGCCTTATCGATTGAAATGGATGAATTTAAGAAGGCAGTTCGTGCTCAAAATGCTTTCTTCTCGACTGATTTGGCAGATCTTCATAAGGAAGTCAAGGATCTCAAAGCTGAATTATCTAAGGATTTCGACGATAAATTGGCTGTTATTCGCAATGATCTACTAGAGTTCCTTGTGGAAACACAGGGACACTTAGCTTCCCTTAGTACTAATCTTGCTGAAATCATAGCCTTTATCACTAAGGGTCGTGATGACAAAAAGGGGGAAGTGGATAGCAGCCATGGCCGAGGTCAACCTCCTCCTGGAGATGGTGGTGGTAGTGGTAGTAGGAGTGATCCATCTAGTACTAATCTTGCTGAAATCATAGCCTTTATCACTAAGGGTCGTGATGACAAAAAGGGGGAAGTGGATAGCAGCCATGGCCGAGGTCAACCTCCTCCTGGAGATGGTGGTGGTAGTGGTAGTAGGAGTGATCCATCAAGAAAAAGAGGAAGCAGTGGATCTAGGCAGAAATGTTGGAGATACTGGCTAAATGAATAAGATCTGAATATGGATTTTTAACGAGTTTCTAGTTTTTCAGTTCTTGTACAAATCTTTTGTACTGTGCTTCTTATTGGATATATATAAGCAAACTTGGACCAATTTCTTTGTTGTCTCTTTTAATTCAAAGGCTGCTAAGTTTTGTCATCACCAAAAAGGGGGAAAAATTGTTATGATAAAATTTATAAGTTTTGGTGATAACAAAATAAGACTGAAAAATAAACTTAAGTATTCGCAGAAGACAAGTGTAGGGAACCTTTCAGATTCCGTGACGTCATACAAAGTGTATTGTGGATTTCAGATTTCGTGACGTCATACAAGTGTATTGAAGATTTCTAAGTTTCTAGAGTTCTGAGTTAAGCGTTGACATCTGAGTTGACTTTTCGGATTCGTTTTCTCTATTCAGAATTGAGCAGAGTTTATTCAGACTTGATTCAGAGGCCTTAGTAACAGATTGTGGTATATTGACTAAGATGGTATAATTCAGTTTCGAGTATTTCAGTTGTGAACACTATCCTTAGTTAATTTAGATCTCAATATTTCAGAAGTAGTTACAGAATGCTCAGCGAATATCATATTCGAGAACAATTCAGATTTGAGTACAGTACCCTTGCAGATTCTCTAAGCGTTCAGATATGACAAAATAGCAAGTATACTCAAGTGTGAGCTTCGATTCTCTTCAGAAGTTATCAAAGAATTATTTAGAGAGAATCAACGGTCAAAGTTTATATTGTATAAAAGGCTGGAATTAAGGAGACAAGATCAGAGCTATTTTGGGTCAAATTGCACAGTGCGCAGAATGCTTGATACGATGTTTACCCACTTTGGAATATAAGTCAATTTATCCCTGACGAGCGTAGTTTACCTTTTGTATGGCATTAATGGAGCATTAAATGCTATGATACGATGAAGATATGCAAAAGAGATTATCTCTACTGGCTACATTTAATGACCGTTGAAGAGAAAGAGTATGAAAGGCTGAAGAATTCAAATGAAGAATTCTTCTGCGTCTTCTGCTCCTCTACGCTATCAGTGATTTACAACGTTCATTCCTTGTCATCAAAAAGTTCTAAAATACTTACTGGAACTCTTCATTGAAAATATATTCTAAGTCCAGTATTACAACTCGAAGAACATTCAGTTCTGCCTTTAGTTTAACCTTCGAGTTATCTTCTGGTTTACATTTGTAAACAGTTCTTGTTGATAAAAGAACCAGAAGATTTACAGTACTCAATAGCATCGTATTTCATTTTAATATTTATTCTTGAATCTGTAAAAGACTTGCTGTGTGAAGCATTCTTGTAAATTACATTGATTGTATTCAGCAGTCGTATCTGCTTGTAGTTGAAGTTGCTAGGAGTTCATCTTGAGCGAGGCTCGGTGACTGGGTGTAGACAGAAGCTAAAATTTCTTCTAGTGGAACCTTCCTGAAAAGGAAGAAGGGGAGACGTAGGATTTGATATCCGAACATCCATAAACAAACTATGAACCTTGCACTTTTACTTTACAGTATCGCACTTACATTTATACTGTTCACTGGTTGATCGACTTCTTTCCGCACATTTATTGTTAGTCAAGAAATCAGATTTTCTAACTGAGATACCTCAGATCTGGTAACTCAGATCTGAGTTAAGCAAGACGCTTGTAAAATTACATTTAAAGGTTTCGAAAATTTAAAATATTAAGAGTTCTTTCAACCCCCCACCCTTCTGAACTCTTAAGAGCTGTTTTCGATCCATATTGATCCTATCAATTGGTATCAGAGCCTGCGCATCTCAGTTATTGAATAGTCTGTTATTTACGTTCTATATATTTCAAAATGTCTACCTCACATAACAAGATTCCCATGTTCTTGAAGGAGGACTATGATGATTGGAAGATCAGGATGCAGCGCACTTGGCCGCGCAAGATGCTGAAATGTGGTATGTCATCACGAATGGTCCCATGAAGATCTTGAAAGCCAACGCTGCAATAGCTATAACTGAAGGAGCACCTCAGTGGGTTGAAAAGAATCGACATGAATACACAACTGAGGACAAGAAAAAGGAAAATATGGACAATGTGGCTAAGGATATTCTTTACAAGACACTGGACAAAAACATGTTCAGCAACATCAAAACCTGTGCCACAACAAAGGAGATATGGGAGAAGTTGATTCAAATCTGCGAAGGAAATAATGAGACCAAGGAAAATAAGCTTACTGTTGCACAGCAGAAGTACGAGTCTATCAAGATGCGAGAGGGTGAAACTATGGCAGAGTTTGATGAGCGCTTCAGTGCTGTAGTGATAGAACTTACAAGTCTGGGAAAAGAATACAGCAACCGAGAGCTGGCGCTGAAAGTAATGAGAGCATTACCCAGGGATTGGGATGTTAAGACGATGGCCTGCGTGAGTCTAAGGATCTCAACAAGCTCGAACAACATGATCTCTTTGCAAATATTAAAGCATACGAGTTTGAATTGGAAACCAGATCTGAGACACCGTCAACCTCACAACCAACCAAGGCCCTTGCCGCAACGACATCTGAGAAACGCTCACCTAGCAAGACGGCAGAACAACTCAGCAATGATGCAATGTCTCTCTTCGTAAAGAAGTTTGGGAAATACCTGAGAAGATCTCAAAACCCTTCTTTTAATTATAAAAAATCTGAAAAATTATCTACTGATATGAATTGTTACAATTGTGGTCGTCTAGGTCACTTCGCTGCAGATTGTAATAGACCAAAGAAGGAGGACAGACCCAAAAGGGATGAGAATAAGGATGATAGATCCAAGGAAAGATCGAAGGAGAGAAGGATGAGGACAAGATCTGACAAAAGGCCCAATCGAAAAGATGATAGAAAAGTGCTGGTTGCAGAAGAAAGCAACAAAAGCTGGGCAGACTCAGATTCCGATTCCTCATCAAGCAGCTCTTCATCAAGAGATAGTGAGCAGGAGGAAGTTCACTGCCTAATGGCAAACCAATCTTTAGATGACGAGGTATTTGACTTCTCGAACATTGAATTTACATGAGAGGACCTAATCACTGCACTTAATGACATGGTCCATGAGTACAAGAAGCTTTCTCAAACATTCGAGGAAGTCAAAAGCTGAAAACATGGATTTGAAAAATAGTTCAGTGGAACCAAGCACCGTTCAACTTTGTGAAACTGACAGTTTAAAAATCGAGTTGTGTAAGCTGAAGACTGAGAATGAATCGTTGAGATTAAGATCCCTTGAGCTTGAATCTGAAAACGAGAGGTTAAATCTGGTAATGAGATCCTGGACCCAGTCTTCTGTTTCTCTAAGCAAGCTGCATGAAATTCAAAAGTCATTAAATGATAAATCTGGCTTAGGTTTCAATGTTGGTGAAAGCAGCTCTGGAGAGACCTGTATTCAGTCAAATCTGGCATATGAAAAGTTCAAAAAGATGAACTTTGTCAAAGCCAGTGTGATACATGATACATGCGAGTCGGTAAGGTATGATGACCAGATCTCGGGGAAACTAAATCAGAAAGGGAAAGCTGGTATTGGCTATATCAGACCCGAGAACTCTATGTCTAGTTGGCTAAAGAACAGACTTGACAAGGAAAAGGCGAAAGCTGGATCCAAGTCGTTTGTTCAGAACCAACAAAGACGTGGTTCTAAGAAGGTCAAATCTGAATGGAGAAAGATTTAGCCCCGAAGAGATCTAAATGGTCAAAATACCAAACCAAAGCTCAACAGATCTCACCATATTCTTGCACACACCTATATGGACTTTCATACTGGGAAAACTGTTAAAGTAATTCAAGTATGGGTCCCGAAAGGGGTAATCCGATCTGGACCCAAGTAAAATTGGGTACCAAAATTTGTTTTCGTGTTTGCAGGGCAATAGGTACAAGGCTGGAGATGAGTCAATCATATGGTACCTGGATAGTGGGTGTGCACGACTCATGACTGGAAACCCAAAGTTGTTATAAAATGTGACACCTCACAAAGGAGCTAAAATCGTTTTTGGTGATAATTCACATGGCAACACTGTGGGTAAGGGTAAGCTTACCCACGGTAACATTTCAATTTTTGATATTTTAGTTGTTGAGAACCTGTGCTATAATTTAATTAGTATAAGCCAGCTGTGTGACAAGGGTTACACAGTTAGCTTTCAAAAGCACACTCGCACAGTTCAGAGTCCAGAAGGTCTGACTGTATTGGTAGGTAAAAGATTGGGGAATACCTACATTATCAATTGGTCAGAACCAATGGGATCTGAACAGATCTGCCTTGCAGTTGACTCCTCCAAGGGTTGGCTGTGGCATCAGCGAATGAATCATCTAAACTTTAAAATTCTTACCAAATTGAGTCAGCATGAACTGGTTTCTGGTATGCCAAAAATCAATTTTTCTAAAGACATGATCTGTGCCGCATGTCATCTTGGTAAATAAATCTGTTCTACTTTTAAAAAGAAGGGCGGTAAACGTTCTTCCCGAAGATTAGAGCTTTTACATATGGATATCTTTGGTCATATTCCCGTAACGAGCTTAGGGGGAATGAACTACACCCTAGTTGTTATTGACGATTTTACAAAATTTACTTGGGTGCTGTTTTTAAAATAAAAATCTGATACCGCTGACCAACTGATTCGGCTTTTAAAGCGCTTACAAAATGACAGATCTTGTACAGTCAATTGGATAAGAAGTGATCGTGGTACCGAGTTTTTAAATCAAAAATTATCTTCTTATCTGGATGACATAGGAATAAAGCATGAGCTTTCTGCAGCTATAACTCCTCAACAGAACGGGCTGGTTGAGAGGAGAAATCGTACTTTAAAAGAAGCTGCTAGATCTATGATTGCTTTGTAACGCCCCAAAATCCATAGGACCATGTATTTGATCCTTTATTATTTTAAGTCTATTTGATATTGCGTATTTCAGCCTTAAGTTCATTTTAAATTGTTTTGAAGGCTGATTTCAGATGTTGATTGGAAAACAAGACGCAGAAGGTTTCCAGGAATTTGTCGTCCGAGCACAAACATGAGCAAGATTTCAAATAGAAAATGTTTTCACCTGGACAAGCTAGTTCTTCTTTTTAAAATCTCTTGGTAAAATTTATAAATTCAAAACAGTAGTAGGGAGTTTTTGGTTAAAATCTTTTAAAAGGACACGGTTAGGTAGGATACCCATGCCTACTTGAGTGTAATTACCTACTACAAATCATATCTCATATATGATTGTTTTTGTAAATGGGAACTTCATTGTTGTCCAGAATTTTCTTTCTTTCTCTCAAATTTTAGAAGAGTGCTCGTGGTGGTTCTTGTGGAGGACTCCTGTTGAGATCAGCTGCTCTTGCGTTCCTTCGCTTAAGGCAAGTAAAATCTGATTGTCAGGCCTCGTGCACAACTCAGAGTTAGACCATGCAAAACAAAGCGGATGCACTAAAAAGTGGTTAAAATTTTTGCTTTTGGCCTGACAGAAGGATAACATAATTTAAAATAGTACAATACTCAAAATAATCCCAGTTTAATAAATCTACAACAACACAAACAGTCAAGTACAACAAATTGCCCAACGGCTGAATACAACACAAGTACTAAAAGACTGCCAGCTATATAGGTTTAAGCATCACCCGGGACATCCCCACCCGAGGTGATACCAGTGCATATAAATAATATACATAACTGGGACACTCTATCCACCTTTTGGGGCACCTCCGGCTGGGTTAAAACCACGACCAGCTGTAAAACCTGGAATACCTGAAAACAAACAGGCAAACAAAAAAAACCAAGCCCCAGAGGGGCATTGGGGTCAAACCCCAGTACGGAGAGCAACTGAAACAGCTAAAGAAACAACATAAGATAAAATGCAGATGCTATGCATGAGACACGGAACAACAGCTGAAGGCTTCAACCGAAGAAAGGGAGCCAAGGATCTCAAACACAGCTCAAAGGTATCTACAATGAATGGTGGCCACTGGTGTGTGTACAAGAATACGAGAATTACCCGCTCGTCTTTACACCACACCCGAATACCAGATGCATCAAACAACTCAACCTGCCGTTGCCAAACTGATGACTGCGGTAGTTAACCACTCGGCGCATGAGGGCTAACATATCCCAGCAGGAAGTGAGAGTGCGGTATTGCCGCTCGCCCTCGCATCCTGGTAAGAACAGAACAGCAACAATAAAACAAGATACGATACAACCGAGATCTTAAAGACGTGAATTAATGCATGTATGCAACAGCCGATCAACACAGAACACACATCAAGCATACCAGCAATCTCACATTAAATCCCACGCCAATTCTAAGCTATAACAAGCTCAAATCCGTACCTCGATATTCTGTGCAACAATTACCACAAACGGGGTCCCGAGAAATCTGATACACAACCTGAACGAAGCAACAAAGCATAATTCTCAAGAGACGCTAAACACAGAACTTACGCCCGGGAGCTACATACTCAACCAGAGAATTATCCTACCTTCCTAACTCAACAGGAAGCTCAAATCAAAGCATAAGGTAAGATCGTATCAATTAATCGAAACGCTACCTGAAACAGCAAACGCACGGCTACTGGTGCCACTTCGCGATCCTGCTTCCAGCCTACCACAGCTTCCAAAAGTGGTATCAATCGAAAGAGCAACTCTCAAGGAGTGCAGCGCCACCGGTCCTTCTCAAAACAGAGACGGGAAATGACGAGAATCGACGGCGGAAAGCTACGATGAACAGTGCTTAGGGTTCACGACAGAGAACGATAATCGGGGAAAAATATTCTAAGTATGGGATCTCATGCCAAATCGAAGACCAAGTCTTCTAATAAATACACTACTCAACAGCTGGTAGCAGCAGGAACAGATTCCATCAACAAAACAGTCGTCGCAATTAATATTCCCAACCTGCAGCTGAAATCTCGCATCAGCTTTTTCCTATCGCTAAACAGCGAACAACTAAACCAAACTACGTCGTCCGCTAATCACTGCTGATCGCTAACCAACAGCTGATCTTTCAAACAACGCTAAGGCTAAACGGCATCGCACCAACTTAACCAAACGAAGTCGCAGAGGAACACGTCACCTTGCTACCAACAGCTGATTCACAAACCAGCAGCCGCAACGCATCAGATCTCTCAACAGTAGATGCCTAATATAACCAGCAGCTGATACAAAGCGTTCCACTAAAAACGCTGTCGTTCCAACTTAACTAAACGACGTAGTTTCTGCCTCACGCTACAGTACAAGATCTGAAATCCACGTCAGCATTGCTGCTGCTTCCTACCAAAACGCAACAGCTGATATACCAACAGCTGACGCGATCGCTCAACTACAGGAACGTTTACTCGCGTTGACATATGTTGGCAGTAACAAACAAACTTTCCCAAAGACATCTGCTCCCGCGAAACTGCGTCGCATCATGACTGCGCCACATTCAACAGACCCTCTTACGTCAGCAGATCTCTCACTAGCGCTAGGCCAAAACGGCGTCGTACCAACTAATCTAAACAACGACGTTTTGCACTCGCTACTAAAACACGTTGGCAGACTTCTAAACAGTACTAGCACTAGCAGATTTCTCCTATTTGATCAGATCTCTCCACAAATCTGAATTCTTAAAATCCGATTAATTCCACATTAATCTTTTCTAAATTTCGGGTCTCACATTCCTCCCCCACTAAAATAGGATTTCGTCCTCGAAATCAAACAACAATCTCGAAACAAAACAACAGAAAATTAAAACAGAAATTCACCTATTTCATAGCCAAGAGTTCAAGATAACTGAGCAAACAACAAGCAACAACTACGGAAAATAACAACCAAAAACTAACCAACTACTGGAATCTGATACAAAATCACTCAAACAGATGCGGCCACTCACGCTGCATCTTTTCTTCCAGCTCCCAGGTAGTTTCTTCCCTACCATGTTTGCTCCATTGAACAATTACCAAAGGAATGATTTTATTCCTCAACTGTTTCTCTTTTTTGTCTAGAATTTGCAAGGGATACTCAACGTATGATCTAACTCAACCTCGTCAGTTCTAAGCACATGAGACGGATCTGGCTCATACTTCCTCAACATGGAAACACGAAAGACATCATGTAGGGAAGACAAATCCGGTGGAAACAACAACCGACACGCCAAAGGGCCAATCCTCTCAACAATCTCATACGGTCCAACATAACGAGGGGCTAACTTTCTCTTGTGACCAAAGCGCATAACACTTCTGAAAGGAGAAACTTTAAGGAAAACGAGATCACCAACCTGAAACTCTAGAGGTCGATGCCTCTTATTAGCATAACTGGCTTGGCTATCCAGAGCAGCTTTCATCCACTGTCGAATCAGATCCACATGATCCTTCATCTGCTGTACAAAATCTGGGGCAGACAGCTGCTTCTCCCCCACTTCTTCCAAACATACTGGCGATATGCACTTCCTGCCATACAAAGCCTCAAACGGCGCCATACCAATCATCACTTGGTAGCTGTTATTGTAGGAAAATTCAACTAAAGACAACGCGTCTTGCCAACTACCACCAAAATCCATCACAAAAGCTCGTAACATATCCTCCAACGTCTGGATAGTTCTCTCAGATTGATCATCTATCTGGGGGTGATACGCTGCACTCATAGCCAATCTGGTACCCAAAGCTGCTTGCAAAATCTTCCAAAACCTGGAAGTAAACCTTGGATCTCGGTCTGAAACAATCGAAACAGGCACACCGTGCAATCTAACCACAAAATCTACGTACAGTTTCGCCATCTTCTTCAATGAGAACGTCATTCCATAGGGAATAAAGTGTGCAGACTTCGACAATCTGTCGATTACAACCCAAATCGCATCGCAACCTCTGCTGGAATGAGGCAAATGCGTCACAAAATCCATTGCTATGTGCTCCCAATTCCATTGGGGAACTTCCAAACTCTGCAACAGACCACCAGGTCTCATCTTTTCAGCCTTAACCTGCTGACAGTTCAAGCAACGAGCAACGAATCCCGCAACGTCACTCTTCAAACCAGCCCACCAGAAGTGCGGCTTCAACGCATGGTACATCTTCCGTGCACCAGGATGAACACTATGTCTGCTACAGTGTGCTTATCTAAGGATCTCCTCCCGAAGATCTATCAGATTGGGCACAATCAACCGTCCATGGAAACGCAAACAACCATCGGACGAAACAAAATAGTCCTCAAGTTGTCCATCCATAACCTTCAACTTCAACTCGTGTATGGAAGGATCTGTCCTTTGAGCGGCTCTAATGCTCGAAATGATCTATGGCTCAACTTGGAAAGAAGATGTTGGGGATCCGGATCCGCCCCCGGCGAGGCAGCGGAAGAACAGAAAACATAAGCCGGGAGACGATCAATACGAAAAATTGAATTCACAATTCGACATTCATAGGGTGTTCAAAACCACTACCTTGCTGGCACTTGTTCCTGGCTACAACTGTAGTTACAATAACGTCGGCTCTTCTCGGTAGATTGCGGTAGATATCGCCAATCCGGTCCACGATCAGAAACGAGACTCCTTCGTCAGCCTGCACTAGAAGGACTGACGAGATCAGCACGAACGGATTCTCCTCGTCGAATTGGCCGGAAACGATTTTCCGACGAAGACGGGCGGTGGCGGCGGCGGCGCACGTCGGGCGGCGGCGGCGGCGTATGTGGAGAGGAGGGGAGGCGGCTAATGCTTTTAGGGTTAGGGTTGAGATGAGTTAATTGTTTAATCAAGTCTCTTAAGTCTATATTAAATAGATTAAGTGTTGGACTTGGACCGGCCCAACGGGCCCGGGTCCAACAATGAACATTCAGTTCATCTCCACCATCGAGACTTCATCGTAACTCCGATCGCCGATCAGATCGGACCGATCGACTCAGTTTCCGAAACTGAATAATATGATCTGAAAAACCGTTTTTCAGAACCCCAGTGCAAAATGACCGTTTTGCCCCTCAACAGCGGGAAACCCCGGTTTGACCCTTGTTTACTATGAGGAAGTCGTACTTCCCGAAATCCTCTTCTCGTGCTCAACACATTGAGCTGAGTATCCGTGTGGGAATCTCAAATCTAGTACTTGTGTGACCCTCAATGGTTCAGGGATACAGCTAGCCGTGGGTCCACAACCATTGTGGCTCCGGAATCACAATTCCGGACCTGCCCAACGGATCATGGTAAGAGCGTCTAGCAACATCGCCCCATGATCCCCTAGGTATCACTGATAGTGCCTGCAAGAACCAGTTGGTCATGGTTAGCGTACAGTACGGTCCTTTCAATCCATATATCCTGATCAGATCAACGACCATTGGTAAATCGAGAGTCGCTATAGATCCGATAGCTATGCATACATCTTGGAGATCGAATAGTGACATCGTGAGTGTAACTAGGTAAACACATTTACCTAAAACACTTCTAGTACTCTGGCCAGAGATTTATACACTATTATCTCCTCAGATAGCATAGGATATCCACGCATTTCTACGAGCGGTGAATCCTCGACAACGATGCATCGACTCCTACATGCATCGGGGTCTCACCCAATCCCGACGCCTTATGACCCCAAGTGAGTCGGCAAACGGGTCAAAGTGAGACGCCTATCATGTAGAGTCTCAATGACGTTTCGAGTCGTGAGGACTAATCAGTACAACCAAGACCTCGGACTTATCCATTCGACAAATGGTAACCACTTGGAAAGTCCGAAGGAGGGTAGTTTGATAGATCACCAGGTCACTATCTATCTGCATGCTCAGAACATCACAATGTTCCCTACCAATGAAACATGGTACTTCGCATCGCAGATACTAATCTCGAACTCGGGCGGCCTTATCCTTATTTTGACGGCCCAATCGACTAGGAACATGTTCGAAATACACAGCGACTATTAGATGTGTTTCATGATAGCCGTCATACCCACTATCACATCTAACATACGCTTTAGTGCATTCTAGGTCTTTACTCAACGCAATTGTAAATCATTACACACATAATGAAAGTAAAGAACGCCATATAAATAAATGCGAATATCATATATAAAGATTTTTTCATACAAGAGTCTATAAACCCACACGCCACAAGTTGGCTAGTTGGGCATCTACTCTAACAATCTCCCACTTGCCCTAAAGCCAACTACTCATCAGACGCAGTCCCATTGTTTCGCAATATTTTTCAAACAAGGGTCCTGGCAAGGGCTTCGTAAGTGGATCAGCAACGTTGTCCGCAGTGGCGACTCTCTCAACTGCTATGTCACCTCTTGCCACAATATCCCGGATTATGTGGTATTTCCTCAGTATGTGTTTGGATCTTTGGTGAGACCTAGGCTCCTTTGCTTGCGCAACGGCACCCGTGTTGTCGCAGTACACCGGGACTGGACCAACTCCATTAGGAATGACGCCCAACTCTTGGACGAAATTCCTTATCCAAACGGCCTTCTTAGCAGCAGCTGATGCTGCAATGTACTCAGCCTCAGTGGTTGAATCCGCGATGGTGTCTTGCTTGGAACTCTCCACTGCCTTGGTGTGGACATTGTTCAACAACATTACCGCCGTTTCGAGCGCATAGCCCCAAAACGAGGTCGGAAGCTCAGTGAAGCTAATCATGGATCGAACCATGTCCAACAAGGTCCGATTACGACGCTCCGCTACACCATTGAGCTGTGGTGTGGCCGGAGGGGTCCACTGTGAGAGAATCTCATTCTCTTTCAGATAGTCTTGAAACTCAGTACTTAAGTATTCACCACCTCGATCAGATCGAAGTGCCTTAATACTTTTGCCTAATTGATTTTCTACTTCACCCTTGAATTCTTTGAACCTTTCAAAGGATTCAGACTTGTACTTCATCAAGTACAAGTACCCATACCTAGAGTAATCATCGGTAAAGGTGATGAAGTATGTGTGACCGTATTTAGTACCAATACAAAACGGGCCGCACACATCAGTATGGATCAAATCCAATAGGCCTTGGGCACGTTCACCCTTGCCCTTGAAGGGTTGCTTGGTCATCTTTCCTTTCAGACAGGATTCACAAGTCGGTAGGGAGTTGATGTCTGACAGATCAAACAAGTCACTCCTAACTAGCTTATTCATCCTACTTAGGGAAATGTGACCTAGCCTAGCGTGCCACAGTTGTGCTGGGTTCAAGTTATCGTGTTTCCGTTTAATCGTTGTTGTGTGTGCTTCGACATCGCGAGTTGGAACTTATTTTAATTTTAAGGTGTATAAATCGTTTTCGCGTTCCCCAATTCCAATTAAACATTCATTCTTGTAAATATTGCAAATCGAATTAGCAAACATACAAGAATATACATCTCTATCAAGCATAGGAATAGAAATAATGTTTTTAATCAATTCAGGAACAAATAAAACGTCTCGTAACAACAACTTAAAATTTGAAGACAAATAAATAAACATCTCCTATAGCTATAGCAGCAACCCTTGCTCCATTGCCAAGCCTCAAGTGGGTCTCACCCTCTCTAAGACGTCGACTTCTTCTCATCACCTGCAAATCATTGCAGATATGAGATCCACATCCGGTATCAAGTACCCAAGAAGTTGAATTTAGAGACATATTTATTTCAATATAGAACATACCTTTTGCAGTTCGCAACTGCTCGAGGTACTCCTTGCAGTTCCTCCTCCAATGCCCAGCCTTGTGGCAGTGGTGGCAAACGTCCTCGCTCTTGTTTGGCTTAGAGCCTTTGCCTTTGGCTTCTTGGCCAGACTTTTCCTCCTTTGCAGGAGCAGAACGCTTCTTGCTCTTGCGTCTGGGTCCCTTCCTCACAGAGGAAGAAGAACCCAGAAGGAGGACGGGTTTGTCCTTCTTTATAGTCCCCTCAAACACTACAAGCATGTTCACCACCTCTTCAAGGGTGGCTTCCAGCTTGTTCATGTTGAAGTTGACCACAAAGGGGTCAAATGCAGCGGGTAGCGAGAGGAGAAGTACATCCACAGACAGCTCATGTGGAAGTGCGATATCAAGGCCAGACAGCTTTTCAACGAGCCCAATCATGCGAACCCCATGCTCGCGGACCGAAGTCCCATCGCGCATGCGGCTCGTCATCAGCTCCTTGACAGCCGTGAACCTCTCATGTCGAGAGTTCTCCCCGTACAGTTCCTTGAGATGAAAAAGTATGGCAGAGGCATACTTTGTCTTCTCAAAGCGCCGTTGCATTTCATTGGACATCGATGCCATCACATAGCATCGAGCTTTAACCTCGTTGTCCCACCATTGTTTAAGCGTTACCAGCTCCTCAGGGCTGATATCGGCAGGGGCAAACTTCGGAGCACTCTTCTCTATCGCATAGAGAAGTTTCTCCGAGGCCAATACAAGATTGAGGTTGCGGAGCCAGTCTTGGTAGTTCAGACCGGTGAACTTGTTGCTATCCAGTATAGCAGCGAGCGGGTTTTTCATCGAAACCATTTTATATGCAGTAATACTGAAGGAAAACGGACATACGTCACTAACTATATAAGATATAAGCTAATACATAAAACATGGTCGTTAAGTTTTATGAATTACCCTCCCACTATTTTAACGATTTCACCACCCTCTAATGAAATCGAGAAAACAGGTTTCTTTAGTGGGTACACGAAGCCCAATCAAGCGATCATGGACCCGAATAATATCAGCCATCCATGACCCCCAAAAGGTAGTTTTCGATTGCAACCGGTGCAACCTCCATGTATTCACCTCACGTCCAGTAAGGGTCCAATAATATGATGCCGTTTACTATCACGTGTCAAGATTGACCCATCAATGTCGAGTCGTGAAGGACGGTCCGCTTAACGTCCCCAATAATATGAGCCAACGTTAAAGGGAGTTCCAACCGACTCACAACAGTTGTCAATGACGTGGACAGCTTTCCGGCATACATGACCGACATATATAAAGTAATATTGGGATGATCGATCGCGAGAGCTATGCAGTCCGTGGTTGCCAGCCACGGACCTGGGTCCAATCCTAGGGGTAATGCAACATGCAATGCAATCCTATTACAAAGCTTTCCGGTTTTACATTCGGTCTTCAATATCTTGATTGTCATCGTCCACCGTCTTCGGATGTCCTCCCACTAAAACTAGTAATTTACATTTAAATTTACTATGACAAATAAGGGATACATTTATCAAGGGGTGGAACGGGCCACAAACAGGCCCACTTTAAATGACAATCAAATATTAATAAACCGAAATCATTCAAAACCTATTGCATACACCTAACACATTGGGCACGGCTCTCGATCACCCCAATCATGCAATTAATCTAATTAACATGCATAATTTAAATAATCTAATTATTTATCGTAAAATCATATTCTAATCACGAAATCGTATTTTATAATAAAATCGCATTTTGCCGATAAAAACAAATTTTAATCAACAAAATCATATTTTATTACAAAATCATATTTCATAATTAAAATCACATTTTACTAATTTTAATTGTATCAATATTGGGCTTAAAACAATTCTAGGCCCAAAAACATAAAATTTCAAAATCGACCAAAACCGGGCCCGACATCGTGTACCGGCCCGAAAACTTCACGGGCTGCCCGGGACAGGCCCGAACAAAACCCTAGAAGAATTCAGAGCAGCCGTCACGACATCACCGGAGCATCGCCGGAGCGGCGGCCGACCGGCGGCCGCCATCGACGAAATCGCGCGCGCCGCAAGGGGCGCACGCGGCCGCGACAAGCGCCGCGCTCCATCGACGACGTGCGCCGATCGTGCGCGCAGCAGGACGTCGCAGCATCGGCCATGGAGCGCAGCAGACGAGCGGAGTGGAGCGACGCAAGGGCGGGCAACAAAAACGCGCGAGGCGGCCACCAGCGATCGCCCAAGGCGGCGCAAGGCAGCGCGCTTCCAGCGGCGGTGTTGCGCAGCAGTTCGCGCATCGTCGCACCACTCCAGGCGCACGGCCGCGCGCTGCACCGCGAGGGAGGCGACGTTCCCGCAGCGAGGGAGGCGCCGTTCCATGCGCAACAATTTGCACGACGCATCGCCATACTTCGCATAGCCCGAGAGCACAATCGCTTCCAGTTCGCGCATCGTCGCACCACTCCAGGCGCACGGCCGCGCGCTGCACCGCGAGGGAGGCGACGTTCCAGCAGCGAGGGAGGCGCCGTTCCATGCGCAACAATTTGCACGACGCATCGCCATACTTCGCATAGCCCGAGAGCACAATCGCTTCCATCGGCCGCACGACTTGCAAGGTCATCGCGTGACCATCGCGCTGCGGTGTGCACGAGTGCGTGCGGGGAGGGGCGCCGCCATGCACGGCGGTGCCGCGACTGATTCTTCGAATTTTGTTTGTTTCAATCGATCTGAAAATTCAATTTGATACAGTTATGGCAAAATCGTATGATCAGATCCAAAAAACCTGGCTCTGATACCACTGTTGGGGATCCGGATCCGCCCCCCGGCGAGGCAGTGGAAGAACAGAAAACATAAGCCTGGAGACGATCAATACGAAAAAATTGAATTCACAATTCGACATTCATAGAGTGTTCAAAACCACTACCTTGCTGGCACTTGTGCCTGGCTCCAACCGTAGTTACAATAACGTCGGCTCTTCTCGGTAGATTGCGGTAGATATCGCCAATCCGGTCCACGACCAGAAACGAGACTCCTTCGTCAGTCTGCACTAGAAGGACTGACGAGATCAGCACGAACGGATTCTCCTCGTCGAATTGGCCGGAAACGATTTTTCGGCGAAGAAGGGCGGTGGCGACGGCGGCGCACGGCGGGCGGCGGCGGCGGCGTATGTGGAGAGGAGGGGAGGCGGCTAATGCTTTTAGGGTTAGGGTTGAGATGAGTTAATTGTTTAATCAAGTCTCTTAAGTCTATATTAAATAGATTAAGTGTTGGACTTGGACCGGCCCAACGGGCCCGGGTCCAACAATGAACATTTAGTTCATCTCCACCACCGAGACTTCATCGTAACTCCGATCGCCGATCAGATCGGACCGATCGACTCAGTTTCCGAAACTGAATAATATGATCTGAAAAACCGTTTTTCAGAACCCCAGTGCAAAATGACCGTTTTGCCCCTCAACAGCGGGAAACCCCGGTTTGACCCCTGTTGACTTTTAGGAAGTCGCACTTCCCGAAATCCTCTTCTCGTGCTCAACACATTGAGCTGAGTATCCGTGTGGGAATCTCGAATCTAGTACTTGTGTGACCCTCTATAGTTCAGGGATACTAGGTAAACACATTTACCTAAAACACTTCTAGTACTCTGGCCAGAGATTCATACACTATTATCTCCTCAGATAGCATAGGATATCCACGCATGTCTGCGAGCGGTGAATCCTCGACAACGATGCATCGAATCCTACATGCATCGGGGTCTCACCCAATCCCGACGCCTTATGACCCCAAGTGAGTCGGCAAACGGGTCAAAGTGAGACGCCTATCATGTAGAGTCTCAATGACGTTTCGAGTCGTGAGGACTAATCAGTACAACCAAGACCTCGGACTTATCCACTCGACAAATGGTAACCACTTGGAAAGTCCGAAGGAGGGTAGTTCGATAGATCACCAGGTCACTATCTATCTGCATGCTCAGAACATCACAATGTTCCCTACCAATGAAACATGGTACTTCGCATCGCAGATACTAATCTCGAACTCGGGCGGCCTTATCCTTATTTTGACGGCCCAATCGACTAGGAACATGTTCGGAATACACAGCGACTATTAGATGTGTTTCATGATAGCCGTCATACCCACTATCACATCTAACATACGCTTTAGTGCATTTTAGGTCTTTACTCAACGCAATTGTAAATCATTACACACATAATCAAAGTAAAGAACGCCATATAAATAAATGCGAATATCATATATAAAGATTGTTTCATACAAGAGTCTATAAACCCACACGCCACAAGTTGGCTAGTTGGGCATCTACTCTAACAGAAGAAACCACAACATAATCCTTAGCCGGGTAAAATCTCCAACCAGTAGTGCTAAGATGCTCACAATCCTTAGAAATAAACAACGACGCAAGCATCTTTTTCGGAGCCTTCCTGCTCAACGCATCAGCCACTACGTTCGCTTTCCCAGGCTGGTACTTGATCTCGCAATCAAAATCTTTTAGCAGCTCCATCCACCTACTCTGTCTCATATTCAAGTCATGCTGCGAAAACAGATACTTCAAACTCTTGTGGTCCGAGTACACAACAAACTGCTCGCCATACAAATAGTGGCGCCAAATCTTCAACGCAAAGACCACAACTGCTAGCTCCAAATCATGAACTGGATAACGAGTCTCGTGTGGTTTCAGTTGCCGTGAAGCATAGGCAATAACTCGACCATGATGCATCAACACACAGCCCAGTCCATTGAGCGAAGCATCAGAACAAACGAAGAAGCCATCGGAACCAGACGGAAAAGATAAACACAGGCGCAGTAGTCAATTTCTCCTTGAGAAATTGAAAAGCATACTCACATTGCTCAGTCCAAACGAACCGCTTGTCTTTCTGAGTCAGCTGAGTCATCGGCCTAGCTATACTAGAGAAACGCTCGATAAAATGACGGTAATAGCCAGCCAGACCCAAGAAACTACGAACCTCAGACGCATTCCTAGGTCGCTCCCAGTTCAAAACAGCATCTACCTTACTGGGATCCACAGAAATGCCATCCGTTGAAATCACATGACCCAGAAACACGACGCGATCCAGCCAGAACTCGCACTTAGAAAATTTGGCATACAACTGCGAGTCTCTCAACGTCTGAAGAACTACTCTCAAATGCTCCTTATGCTCCAAGGGATTCGTCGAATACACCAAGATGTCGTCGATGAACACTATCACAAACTGATCTATAAACTCGCGGAAGACTCGGTTCATCAAATCCATGAAGACTGCAGGAGCATCAGTCAATACGAAAGGCATCACCAGAAACTCAAAATGCCCATACCTAGTACGAAAAGCAGTTTTTGCGACATCCTGATCTCTAACTCTCAACTGATGGTACCCTGAACGTAGATCGATGTTCGAATATACAGTAGAACCTTGAAACTGGTCAAACAAGTCATCGATCCTCGGCAACGGGTACTTATTCTTAACAGTAACTTTGTTCAGCTGACGGAAATCAATGCACATTCTCATTGTGCCATCCTTCTTCTTGACAAACAAGATAGGCGCTCCCCACGGAGACATACTAGGTCTGATAAAACCTTTCTCCAGCAAGTCATCCAGTTGCACCTTGAGCTCTGTCAACTCAGCAGGCGCTAAACGATATGGTGCACGCGAAATCGGAGCTGTGCCAGGCACCAACTCAATGCTAAAGTCAATCTCCCTCCTCGGAGGAAAACCAGGGATCTCCTCCGAAAACACATCAGGAAAATGACGCACCACTGGAACGTCGCTGAGCTACACATGCGAAGAAGAAGATGCATCCAACGCGTAAATCATAAAACCAGATGAACATCTCCATCGCTGAGATCAACGGAATCTTCGACCGGGAATCAGCACCATAGAAATTCCAATTCTCACCGGACTGAGGCCTAAAACGCACGATCCCATGGAAAAAATCCACCGGAGGCCCTATAGCTGGACAACACGTCCATTCCCACTATGCAGTAGAAATCCCACAACATCAAATGAATCAAATTCGCTACTAACACATGCTCACCAAAACTCAGAACGCCATTCAACAAAACCTCTTGGGAGTACAAGCTCGCACCGCCAGGAGTAGAAACAGACACAATATCACACAAAGAAGTGGTATACAGACCATGCTCGACCACAAATGCATCAGAAATAAACGAATGCGATGCGCCAGTGTCAAACAACACTCGTGCAGGAAAATCAAAGACAAGGCATGTACCTGAAATCACCCTGCTCAGCGTCTCCTCCGCTTGCTCTCTAGTCATAGCGTTCGCTTGAGCATGTTGGTGTCCAGCGAAATGCTGCTGAGGCGACTGTCCGAAACGCGACGGGCCAGGCAACTGGAACGGCCTAAACTGCATCTCTCCAACCCTAGGCTGTGGAAACTGAGGGGAACGACCCCTAGACGATCCTCCTCGACCCTGAGGTGGGGCTGCGGCTTGCTGCGATCCAGCTGACGGACACACTCTCGCGAAATGCCCATACTGACCACAGATATTACAAGAGCCCTGCACACCAACGCACTGAGTCAACGGATGCTTGCCTCCACAGAAGCCACAAAACTCTGCCCTAGAACCATTGCTACTAGAGCTGCCAGAACCAGAATTCTTCATAAACTTATGGCCACGAGGTCGGAACCTGTGACGGCCAGACTGCTGAGCCAACTGTTGCTGCTGCTGCTGGGGTTGATGAGCTGACTGTGAAGACTGAGAAGACTGCGCTCCCTGAACAGTGGGACGACCACCCTGAGCACCCTGAGGCATAGCACGCGACCTCCGGCTCCGCAGACCTTCCTCAATATCGTTTGCATTATCCACTGCTTCAGCATAACTCTTTGGTTTGCTCGTCAGCACCATCGAATACAACTCTTCATTCAAACCCGCACTTTTCGCAGCTGGAAGGTCGCCAAACTCAACCGAAGCACATCATCGTACTGAACACGATCGAACAAACCAGTGATGTGCCGTAGCCACGAATATGCATCCTCGCTAGACTCGTCACCGTTAAAGATCTGGGGACTCATCCATTGGAACCTAGCCATGACAATCTCCATGCTCTCCACACGGGTTTTCAAGTCGTCAACTTCATCCTCCACTCGCCTACCACGATTACGAAGAGGAATACTACGCCGATCCTCGTTCTGACCTTCCGATTCCTGAAACTGCCCTCTACCTCTACCCCTACGTCTAGGCGGCATCTACGAAGGCACTAAACAGGATAAGGTAACACAGAACAAGTACAACATAGATAGCACATATCACAACAATATGCAACACATAAATCACATAGTCAAGCACAAACAACACACAACACTGTGCCTAGACTCAAGTGTGATCAAAGAAATCGAGCTTATCCCAGCTTAAGCTCTGATACCAAAAATGTCAGGACTCGTGCACAACTCAGAGTTAGACCACGCAAAACAAAGCGGAAGAACTAAAAAGTGGTTAAAATTTTTGCTTTTGTCCTGACAGAAGGATAACATAATTTAAAATAGTACAATACTCAAAATAATCCAGTTTAATAAATCCACAACAGCAAAAACAGTCAAGTACAACAAATTGCCCAACGGCTGAATACAACACAAGTACTAAAAGACTGCCAGCTATATAGGTTTAAGCATCACCCGGGACATCCCACCCGAGGTGATACCAGTGCATATAAATAATATACATAACTGGGATACTCTATCCACCTCCTGGGACACCTCCGGCTGGATAAAACCACGACCAGCTGTAAAACCTGGAATACCTGAAAACAAACAGGCAAACAAAACAAACCAAGCCCCAGAGGGACATTGGGGTCAAACCCCAGTACGGAGAGCAACTGAAACAACTAAAGAAACAACATAAGATAAAATGCAGATGCTATGCATGAGACACGGAACAACAGCTGAAGGCTTCAACCGAAGAAAGGGAGCCAAGGATCTCAAACACAGCTCAATGGGATCTACAATGAATGGTGGCCACTGGTGTGTGTACAAGCATACGGGAATTACCCGCTCCTCTTTACACCACACCCGAATACTAGATGCATCAAACAACTCAACCTGCCGTTGCCAAACTGATGAACAGTGGTAGTTAACCACTCGGCGCATGAGGGCTAACATATCCCAACAGGGAGATGAGAGTGCGGTATTGCCGCTCGCCCTCGCATCCTGGTAAGAACATAACATCAACAATAAAACAAGATACGATACAACCGAGATCTTAAATGACGTGAATTAATGCATGTATGCAACATCCGATCAACACAGAACACACAACAAGCATACCAGTAATCTCACATTAAATCCCACGCCAATTCTAAGCTATAACAAGCTCAAATCCGTACCTCGATATTCTGTGCAACAATTACCACAAACGGGGTCCCGAGAAATCTGATACACAACCTGAACGAAGCAACAAAGAATAATTCTCAAGAGACGCTAAACACAGAACTTACGACCGGGAGCTACATACTCAACCAGCGAATTATCCTACCTTCCTAACTCAACAGGAAGCTCAAATAAAAGCCTAAGGTAAGATCTTATCAATCAATCGAAGCGCTACCTGAAACAGCGAACGCACGGCTACTGGTGCCACTTCGCGATCTTGCTTCCAGCCTACCACAACTTCCAAAAGTGGTATCAATCGAAAGATCAACTCTCAAGGAGTGCAGCGCCACCGGACTTGCTCAAAATAGAGACGGGAAATGACGGGAATCGACGGTGGAAAGCTACGGTGAACAGTGCTTAGGGTTCGCGACAGAGAACGATAATCGGGGAAAAATATTCTAAGTATGGGATCTCATGCCAAATCAAAGACCAAGTCTTCTAATAAATACACTACTCAACAGCTGGTAGCACCAAGAACAGATTCCATCAACAAAACAGTGGTCGCAATTAATATTCCCAACCAGCAGCTGAAATCTCGCATCAGCTTTTGCCTATCGCTAAACAGCGAACAACTAAACAAAACGACATCGTCCGCTAGTCACTGCTGATCGCTAACCAACAGCTGATCGAACCAATAGCTTATCTTTCAAACAACGCTAAGGCTAAACGGCGTTGCACCAACTGAACCAAACAACGTCGCAGAGGAACACGTCACCTTGCTACCAACAGCTGATTCACACACCAGCAGCTGCAACGCATCAGATCTCTCAACAGTAGATGCCTAATATAACTAGCAGCTGATACAAAGCGTTCCACTCAAAACGCTGTCGTTCCAACTTAACTAAACGACGTAGTTTCTGCCTCACGCTACAGTACAAGATCTGAAATCCACGTCAGCATTGCTGCTGCTTCCTACCAAAACGTAATAGCTGATATACCAACAGCTGACGTGATCGCTCAACTACAGGAACGTTGACTCGCGTTGACATCTGTTGGCAGTAACAAACAAACTTTCCCCAAGACATCTGCTCCCGTGAAACTGCGTCGCATCATGCCTGCGCCACATTCAACAGACCCTATTACGTCAGCAGATCTCTCACTAGCGCTAGGCCAAAACGACGTCGTACCAACTAATCTAAACAACGACGTTTTGCACTCGCTACTAAAACACGTTGGCAGACTTCTAAACAGTACTATCACTAGCAGATTTCTCCATTTGATCAGATCTCTCCTCAAATCTGAATTCTTAAAATCCGATTAATTCCACAAATTAATCTTTTATAAATTTTGGGTCTCACACCGATTCTAGCTACGCCTTTTTAAAGTATATATATTGTTCTTTTCAGTATGTGTTGCTTGCCTGTTTACGTTAAGATAAGTTATGTTTATGTTCAAGTATGTTTAAGAAAATTAAAGAATGATCGGGTTCAAAATTTTGTTTCTATTTCAAAACTTTGAAAGAATGCTTCGAAGAAGATGAAGGTGTCATTTTTAAAATACTGAGAAATCGGGTTTAAGTCGTATGTTCATGAATGTTCTTCCTTATGGTGATTGGTAACGTCTGAATTTGATGCTATGTAATCGGAGTTGCTAGTCGAATCAGAAGTTAAGTCTGGTTTGATAAGCAACGGCGGATAGCGTAGCTGTCGGTTGATGTTGCAACACCAAATTCTTATTCAGATTTTGTTTCCTATGTCAGCGATTGAATTTCATATTTAAATTCAGAAGTTACATTTCAGTTGTTGCATTTGTTCGTAACCAGCTGTTGCACTGTTTCGTATTCAGCTGTTGCATTGTTTCGAATTCAGTTGTTGCCTTAGTTTGTATTCAGCTGTTGTCAGATGTTTCATTAGGTTGTATTCAGTTGTTGCCTTAGTTTGTATTCAGCTGTTGTCATATGTTGCATTAGGTTGTATTCATTTGTTGCCTTAGTTTGTATTCAGCTGTTGTCAGATGTTGCATTAGGTTGTATTCAGTTGTTTCCTTAGTTTGTATTCTGCTGTTGTAGTAATTATATTCAGACGTTGTTCTAAATAATGTCTAGACGATTGGTTGTTCAAACATCTGAGTCCCTTTGTTAAAAAGCATTCACGTCTGAGTTGACCAACGTCAGCTGTTCACTGTTCATATGCTATTTCCTTAGCGTCAGCTGTTCACTGTTCATATGATATTTCCTTAGTGTGAGCTGTTCACTGTTCATATGATATTTCCTTAGCATCAGCTGTTCACTATTCAAAGAGAATTTCCTAGTTGCAGCTGATACCCGATGACAACCTAATTCATAGTCACAGCTGCTCACTATTAGAAATATATTGCCACCGTCAGAGTCTGTTCCACGATAGCATTACTATTCCATTAGCAACATCTGAAATTCCCTCTAGTGGTATCCTTGAACAGTAAAGATCTGTTTTGATTTCAAGTACAGTCTTTTAGTCACGTCTGCTTCTCACGCTAACGACATCGTTTCATTTAATACACCTGTTTCAAGAAAGCGATAACTCTTCAATGGAATTATCTGTTTATACAGTAGACATCTGCCTTGTCTCCTGGTAAAGTTTCTTCTAGTTGCAACTGTTTCATTTCAGCGATGAGTTCCAGTAGTTGAATCTGATACTCAGCAAAAGTTTTAAAAGACATTTTTAAATGAATTTCGAAGCACAAGGAACCCGAAGGTTGTTGATTTCAAAATCTGATTTCAACGAGCTATGAGTTTAAAGGAAGAATGTTTAGCTTTAAAGGATTTATGGCATAGATAACAGACGGTCACAATGGAGGGGTGAGCAGCTGTCCAGATGTCAGTTGCCCTCTCATATAGGAAGGGTGAGCAGTCGTCCAGATGTCGGTTGCCCCTTCACACGAGCTATATGCTAAGGCTGATATCAGTAGTCACTTGATCAGGTGCACAACGGACCTAAGGAGAGCTTCTAAGCCATAAATCACAAGAAAATAATGAAAGGGATCTGGGTCATCTTCCCCATTTCCAAGTTTACGAAAGAAAGTTTAAGAAAAGCTTTTTATGAATGACTTCCTTTAAACTGTTATGTTAAGCTATGTTAATGCTAAAGTCTGCCTGCATTATGTGATTTTGTTATCCTCAGGTTTTACTTGCTGAGCCCCTAAGCTCATTAGCTTTAAAATGGTGTAGGTGGGACAGTGCTGGGGCAGACGGGAGGCAGCAACTGAACCAGCTGTGGTGATTGAGTTTATCTAAGGCCGATGTTTTCCGCAGCAGCTGTTGTTGTTTTTGATCTTTCGTTAAGTCTATATTAGATCCATTACAACAATAGTAAATTCATATAGATTTTCAAAGTTGTAATATCACACTTTGCATTTCATGACATCTGTTATTGAACTGTTTTATTTCAGCTGTTATAGTACTTGGTGCCACATTTACGTTTGTACTTCGAATTTTATTTTAGTTATAAGAGATACAGCTTATAACAAATTCCATTCACCCCCTCTTTTCTTTTATTTATTCGATTCGTGACTCCATGAGGATTGGGGCGTCACAACTTGGTATCAGAGCATGGTCCTGAGATAAACACACGCACTTCCAGTTCGAACAGCTTTTGTCGACCGTTTCTCCAGCGCTGTGAGTTTATTTTATGTTTAAGAGCATTTGTCTTTAAAATTTAGCATGTTCTGATTATTGCATTGTGGTGGATTACGGGCTATAGATCATAAGATGTCTGGCCGAGGAAGAGGTAGGAGAGGTATTCCTTTAGAAGAAACCAACCCTGATAGTAATGCTAGTATCGCCCAACTCCTAAGAATGCTGGTAGAGCAAACCGGCAGAGGCAATGGTCAATCATCTAGTAGTAGAGGACCAAGTGTCAGGCCTCGTGCTCACAACGAAGATAAACAACGCACAAACAAGCGGAAGCTAATAAAAAGTGGGTAAAATTTTCGTTTTTGGCCTGACGGTTTAAAAACTATATAATTTAAAATAGCTCAATACTCAAAATACGATCCCAGCATATAAATCAATTCAACAAAATAAAACAGCAATACAGCATAAAGCAGGTACCAGACTCCAACAGTATAACAACAACAAAGCACGGGGCATCCCCCGGCTAACTGGACTGATACATATAAATATGTTATACGCTATTGGGATACTCTAACCACCTCCTGGGGCACCTCCAGCTGGGTTAGCTCCACGACCAGCTGAATAACCTGGACAACACAACAGGCAAGGAAAACAAACCAAGCCCCAGAGGGACATGGGGTCAAACCCCAGTACGGAGAGAAACTATAAAACAGCAGTAAACAGCAAGAATAAAATGCAGATACTATGCATGAAATGAGGGGCAACAGCCGAAGGCTACAACCAAGGAAGGGAGCCAAAGAACGCAATGCATAGCTCAAAGAAATCTGCAACAGAGTATGTGGCCACGGTGAGTGCAGGAGTGCTGGCGCTACCCACTCGCCCCTACTCGCCCACCAATACCAGATGCATCAACCGCTCAACCTGCCGTTGCCCAACCTATGAACTGTGGTAGCTCAAAAGCTCACCACTCGGCGCATAGGGGCTAACAAATCCCAGCAGGGAGATGAGAGTGCGGAATCACCGTTCGCCCTCGCATCCTGATACAACAGAGCAACAACAACGAAACAAGGCAATGGCTGCAACAACTGATGGAATGATATGCAAATGCGTGTATGCAACTAAAACAGCAAGCATATAACATATGCACAACAATAATACACGGAAGTGTACAAAACAACAACCAAGTACACTTCAATTCCACCAATAGAAATCTCACAAATTATTCCAGCCGTAACCTTGCTGTAATACAAGCTCAACCCGTACCTTAATTCTGAGCACAAATTCCACAATTACAGGCCCGAGAGATCTGATTCCAACACCTGCTAAACACACGCAAGGTTCAAGGAACACTAACAGAAACTCACGGCCAAAACAGAAACTCACGGCTGGGAGTCACACACTCAAACCAGCTAACATCCTACTCAAAAACTCAATAGGAAGCTCTAAAGTAAGATCTGAACACTAAACCATAAGGATACCTGAATAGCAAACACACGGTCGAAAGATAGCAGCTTCGCAATCCTACTTCCAGCTAACAACAGCCTCCAAGAATGGTATAGGATGAAAGAGCTTCTCGAGAGGAGTCCAACGCTACCTCGACGTGACAAACGGTGGCCGGAATCGACGGGAATTCTCCGGAGAAGCTCACGGTGAACAGTATTAGGGTTCGAGAAACAGAGATCGACAATCGGGTGAATATATTTCGCTAAGTATGGGAATCTAATAAACCAATCGAAGACCAAGCCTTGCTTCTTATATACACACGAGAAAACTGATATAAAATCCATCGACACTAACAGATATCGCAAGCTGCTGACAGTAACGGGAACAGTGCAAAGCTGATGAAAAAATACCCAACAGCTTCTTCAACAGTACAAAGCTCACACCAGCAACCGAAACGTAAGGCAACGAGCGCTATTCAAAACGACGTCGTGCAGCTTACGTCATCGTATCTGCCAACAGCTGGTCACCTAAAACCATCGACTGGTTACCAGACGCAACAACCAAAACGCAGCGTTCAACTAAATAAAACGACGTAGCTTCGCACACGTCAGCAAATCTGAAGACAGCACGCTAACGCTAAACGCTTAAACATTGATCGCTGGCAACAGATCTATCCCGCAAGCGTTCACCAAAACGGCACCATTTCCTTCGCGCTACAGGAACTTGCTGTCAACATCCAGAATAACACAAGCGCTAACAGATAACCTTACGTCATCACATCTGATTTCTAACTCAACCGATACTTCAACAGCAACGCTTACGTCAGCAATTGCTACGGCAAAACGCAACAGAAAACATGACATCAGCAAATCTGCCAACAGATTCAAACTCGAAAATTCCAAAATTTCCAGAATTGCTCTAAGTGTGAAATCTGACCCGAAAATGCAACCAAACTCACAAACAGAAATCTGAACCACCAGAAATCTCTAAAAACCGATTAATTCCAACAATTAATCTTAATCACATTTCTAGGTCTCACATTTCTCCCCCACTAAAAAGGATTTCGTCCTCGAAATCAAACAACAACAATTCTGAAAACACAACACAGCAACAGAAAGCCAAAACAGCAACTCGCCTAACACAAGGCCAAGAGTTCAAGATAACTGAGCAAACAATTAACAACAACTAGGGAAGAAATACAACCAAAAGCTACAAACTACTGGAAATTTAGCTCAACAGCTACTCAAACAGATGCGGCCACTCGTGCTGCATCTTTTCCTCCAGCTCCTAAGTAGCCTCTTCCCTGCCATGTTTGCTCCACTGCACCATTACCAACGGAATGGTTTTATTCCTCAATTGTTTCTCTTTTCTGCCAAGGATCTGCAAGGGATATTCCTGATAGCTCAACGACTGATCTAGCTCAACTTCGTCGATTCTAAGCACATGAGACGGATCTGGCTCGTACATCCTCAACATGGAAACATGGAAGAAATCATGTAGAGAAGATAACTCCGGAGGCAACAACAACCGATACGCTAACGGTCCAATCCTCTCAACAATTTCATACGGTCCGACGTAACGAGGAGCTAACTTTCCCTTGCGTCCAAAGCGCATAACACTGTGAAACGGAGAAACTTTGAGAAATATCTGATCACCAACCTGAAACTCTGGAGGTCGACGCCTCTTATTCGCATAACTGGCTTGGTGATCCTGGGCAGCTTTCATCCGCTGTCGAATTAGATCCACATGATCCTTAATTTGCTGCACAAAATCTGAGGCAGATAACTGTTTCTCCCCCACTTCTTCGCAACAAATTGGCGATCTGCACTTCCTGCCGTACAAAGCCTCAAACGGCGTCATGCCAATCGTCACTTGATAGCTGTTATTGTACGAAAATTCCACCAAAGACAACGCGTCCTGCCAGCTACTACCAAAATCCATCACAACAGCTCGTAACATATCCTCCAACGTCTGGATAGTTCTCTCAGATTGGCCATCTCTGGGGGTGATACGCTGTGCTCATAGCCAATCTGGTACCCAAAGCTGCTTGAAAACTCTTCCAAAACCTGGAAGTAAACCTTGGATCTCGATCGGAAACGATCGAAACAGGCACACCGTGCAATCTAATCACAAAATCCATGTACAGTCTCGCCATTTTCTTCAGAGAAAAGGTCATCCCATAGGGAATAAAATGTGAAGACTTCGACAATCGGTCGATAACCACCCAAATAGCATCGCATCCTCTGCTGGGGGGTGATACGCTGTGCTCATAGCCAATCTGGTACCCAAAGCTGCTTGAAAACTCTTCCAAAACCTGGAAGTAAACCTTGGATCTCGATCGGAAACGATCGAAACAGGCACACCGTGCAATCTAATCACAAAATCCATGTACAGTCTCGCCATTTTCTTCAGAGAAAAGGTCATCCCATAGGGAATAAAATGTGAAGACTTCGACAATCGGTCGATAACCACCCAAATAGCATCGCATCCTCTGCTGGAACGAGGCAGATGCGTCACGAAATCCATCGCTATTTGCTCCCAATTCCATTGGGGCACTTCCAAACTCTGCAACAGACCACCTGGTCTCATCCTCTCGGCCTTAACCATCTGACAGTTCAAACAACGAGCGACAAAACCAGCAACGTCACTCTTCAGGCCAGCCCACCAGAAGTGCGGCTTCAACGCATGGAACATCTTCCGTGCACCAGGATGAACACTATGTCTGCTACAGTGCACTTCTCGAAGGATCTCCTCCTTCAAATCAATGAGGTTAGGCACAACAAGCCTGCCACGAAACCTCAAGCAACCATCAGAAGAAACTGAATAATCCTCAAGTTCTCCAGCCCTGACCTTTAACTTCAACTCGTGGATGGAAGGATCAGTCCTTTGAGCTGCTCGAATACTGGAAACAATCTGCGGCTCCACTTGAAAATAAGAGACCACAAAGCAATCATCAGCCAGATAAAATCTCCAACCCATAGTATTAAGATGCTCCTGATCCTTAGAGATATACAACGAAGCAAGCATCTCACTAGCCTTCCTGCTCAAAGCATCGGCCACTACGTTCGACTTCCCAGGCTGATACTTGATCTCGCAATCAAAGTCCTTTAGCAGCTCCATCCAACGACGTTGTCTCATGTTCAAGTCAGGCTGCGAAAACAGATACTGCAAACTCTTGTGGTCCGAGTACACCACAAATTTCTCGCCATACATTCAGCTCAAAAACCACCGCTGCAATCTCCAAATCATGGACTGGATAACGAGTCTCGTGCGGTTTCAACTGTCGTGAGGCATACGCAATGACTCGACCATTTTGCATCAAAACACAGCCCAATCCATTGAGCAAAGCGTCAGAACAAACAACGAAACCACCTGATCCGGACGGCAGAGCCAACATAGGTGCAGTAGTCAACTTCTCCTTGACCAGTTGAAAAGCATTCTCGCACTGCTCAGTCCATACAAACCTCTTGTCCTTCTGCGTCAGTTGAGTCATCGGCTTTGCTATGCTAGAAAATCCTTCGATAAAACGACTGTAATAGCCAGCCAGACCCAAGAAACTGCGAATCTCAGAAACATTCCTGGGACGCTCCCAGTTCAGAACAGCATCAACCTTACTGGGATCCACCGAAATCCCCTCGGATGAAATCACATGTCCCAGAAATACAACGCGATCCAGCCAAAACTCGCATTTGGAGAATTTAGCATACAACTGCTGGTCTCTCAACGTCTGAAGGACAACTCTCAAATGCTCCTTGTGCTCCAAAGGAGTCTTCGAATACATCAAGATGTCGTCGATGAACACTATAACAAACTGATCTATGAACTCTATGAAAATCCGGTTCATCAGATACATACACACTGCAGGAGCATTGGTCAACCCAAACGAAATCACCAAAAACTCAAAATGTCCGTACCTAGTACGAAAAGCAGTCTTCGCGACATCCTGATATCTTACTCTCATCTGATGGTACCCTGAACGAAGATCAATCTTCGAATACACCGCAGAACCTTGCAGTTGATCAAACAGATCATCGATCCTGGGTAGAGGGTACTTGTTCTTGACTGTCGCTTTGTTCAACTGGCGGAAATCGATGCACATCCGCATTGAGACATCCTTCTTCTTCACAAACAAAATGAGCGCTCCCCATGGCGACATGCTAGGTCGAATAAAATCTTTCTCCAGCAAATCGTCTAACTGCACCTTGAGCTCTCTCAACTCCGCAAGAGCCCGACGATACGGGGCACGAGAAATCGGAGCTGTGCCAGGCACCAGCTCAATGCTGAAGTCAATCTCCCTCCTCGGAGGAAAACCAGGAATCTCCTCCGGAAATACGTCGGGAAAGTGTCGCACCACGGGAACGTCACTGAGCTGCACACGAGAAGAAGAAGACGCATCCAAAGCGTAAATCAAGAAACCAGCATTCCCTAAGGACAACAATCTGAAAATCTCCATCGCTGAGACTAAAGGGATCTTCGATCTGGAATCCTGGCCATAGATCAGGGTGAAGAGCGGTCTTTTTCCGGACTTTGCGTGTTAGGCATGGAAACAGTCCATGGAGGCCCTATAGTTGGACAACACATCCATCCCAACTATGCAATCGAAATCCCACAACATCAGACGGATCAAATTTGCTAGCAGCACATGCTATCCAAACCTCAACACGCCATCTAACAAAACCTCCTAGGAGAAAAGGCTCACACCGCCAGGAATGGAAATAGAAACAGCATCGCGCAAAGGAATGGTACACAGACCATGCTCAAAAACAAATGAATCAGAAATGAAAGAATGCGATGCACCGGTGTCAAACAACACACGCGCAGGAAAATTTAAAACAAAACAAGTACCTGCAATCACTCGACTCGGTGTCTCCTCCGCCTGCTCCCTAGTAATGGTGTTAACCTGAGCATGATGGGGTCCGGAATAGAAAGGCTGAGACGACTGTCCGAATCGCGACGGACCAGGCTGCTGGAATGGCCTGAACTGAGTCTCTCCAACCCTGGGCTGCTGAAACTGAGGGGAACGACCCCTAGACTGACCCCCACGACCCTAAGGCGGGGCTGCGGCCTGCTGCGATCCGGTGGACGGTCACACCCAAGCAAAATGCCCATACTGACCGCAGATGTGACAAGAGCCCTGCACCCCAGTGCACTGAGTCGATGGGTGCTTCCCATCGCAATAACCACAGAAATCAGCAACAGAACCACTGCTACTCGAGCTACCCGAACCAGACGAACCGAAACCAGACTTCTTCTTGAACTGCTGACCGCGGGGTCGGAACCTCTGACAGCCAGACTGCTGTGCCACCTGCTGCTGCTGCTGGGGCTGATGGGCTGACTGGGACGCTTGAGAAGACTGTGCCCCTTGACCAGTACAATGACCACACTGAGCCATCTGCTGCCTGCGAGCACGACGACTCCGCAAACCCTCCTCAATATCAATAGCAGCATCCACGTCCTCAGCATAACTCTTGGGCTTACTGGTAAGCACCATCTAATACAACTCTTCATTCAGGCCCTCTAAAAATATGGTCCTCTTGGCCCTCTCCCGGCCAGCAACGTGTGGAACATATGCCAATAAAGAAGAGAACTGACGGGCATACTCCCTCACAATCATGGAGCCCTGCTCCAAATGGTCGAACTCCCGCTCCCGGGCGTTCACATAAGACTCGGTTACATACTCCTACCGAAAAGTAGTACAAAAACTATCCCAAGAGATCCCAACGCCGGTCTCCAACAAAGTACTCGAAGCACCTCGCCACCAGCGCTCTGCAGCCTTCCTAAGCAAGAGGGTCACTAGGCTCAAGCGAAGATCATCGTCATACTGAACCCGATCGAAAAGACCAACAATATTTCGGAGCCACGAATCCGCATCCTCACTGGACTCGTCACCATTAAAGACTGGAGGGTTCATCCGCTGAAACCTCGCTATTACAACATCCATCCGTTCCACAGGAGCAGGCAAGTCACCAACTTCCTCCTACTCATCATGCCCAACACGGCTACGACTACGAGCACTACGCTGATCCTCGTTATATCCTGTCGATTCCTCAAACTGCCCCCTACCTCTACCACGACGTCTAGGCAGCATCTACGAAGGCACTCAACAGGATAAGGCAACAGAGAGTAGATACAGCATAGATAGCATATAACACAGAAATATGAAGCACGTAGTCACATAGTCAAGCACATGCAACACACGACATTGTGCCTAGACTCAAGTGTGATCAAAGAAATTGAGCTTATCCCAGCTTAAGCTCTGATACCAAAAATGTCAGGCCTCGTGCTCACAACGGAGATAAACAACGCACAAACAAGCGGAAGCTAATAAAAAGTGGGTAAAATTTTCGCTTTTGGCCTGACGGTTTAAAAACTATATAATTTAAAATAGCGCAATACTCAAAATACGATCCCAGCGTATAAATCAATTCAACAAATTAAAACAGAAATACAGCATAAAGCAGGTACCAGACTCCAACAATATACAACAACAAAGCACAGGGCATCCCCCGACTAACTGGACTGATACATATAAATATGCTATACGCTACTGGGATACTCTTGTTAGAGTAGATGCCCAACTATCCAACTTGTGGCGTGTGAGTTTTATTGACTCTTGTATATGACAATATTTATATATGATATTCACATTTCTTTATGGCATTCTTTATTTTCATTATGTTATATAATGTTAACAATTGTGTTGGATAAAGACCTAGAATGCACAATAGTCTATGTTAGATGTGATAGTGGATATGATGGCTATCATGAAACACATCTATTAGTCACTGTGCATTCTGAATACTTTCCTAGTTGATTGGGCCGTCAAAATGAGGATAAGGCCGCCCGAGCTTGAGACTAGCATCTGCTATGTGAAATACCATGTTTCATTGGTAGGGAACATTGTGATGTTCTGAGAATGCAGATGGATAGTGACCTGGTGATCTATCGAACTACCCTCGTTCGGACTTTCCAAGTGGTTACCATTTGTTGAGTGGATAGGTCCGAGGTCTTGGTTGTACTGATTAGTCCTCACTACTCGAAGCACCATTGAGGCTCTACATGATAGGTGCCTCACTTTGACCCGTTTGCCGACTCACTTGGGGTCATTAGGCGGTGGGATTGGGTGAGGTCCCGATGCATGTAGGAGTCGATGCTTCGTTGTCGAGGATTCACCGCTCGCTTTCATGCGTGGATATCCTATGTTATCTGAGGAGACAATAGTGTGATAAATCTCTGGCCAGAGTACTGGATGTGTTTTAGGTAAATGGGTTTGCCTAGTTACACTCACGATGTCACTATTTGATCTCCAAGATGTATGCATAGCTATCGGATCTCTAGCGACTCTCGATTTACCAATGGTCGTTGATCTGATCGGGATATATGTGTTGAAAGGATCGTACTGTACGCTAACCACGACCAACTGGTTCTTGCAGGCACTATCAGTGATACCTAGGGGATCATGGGGCGATGTTGCTAGGCGCTTTACCATGATCCGTTGGGCAAGTCCGAAATTGTGATTTCGAAGTCACAATGGTTGTGGGCCCACGGCTAGCTGTATCCCTGAACCATTGAGGGTCACGCAAGTACTGGATTCATGATTCCCACATGGAAACTGAGCTCAATGTATTGAGAATATGAGGAGAATTTTATGGAGTGCGACTTCCTAAAAGTCAACAGGGGTCAAATTGCGATTTCCCAAAGTTGAGGGGCAAAACTGTCATTTTGGACTAGGTAATCTAAAAAATTGTTTTTTACATCATAATGTTCAGTTTTGGAAACTGAGTCGATCGGTCCGATCTGATCGTCGATCGGTCCGATCTGATCGTCGATCGGAGTTATGATGAAACCGTGGTGATTTAAATGAACCGAATGTTCACATGGACTTGGGCCTGACCCAAGTCCAATGGGCCGGTTCAAGCCCATATATATTTTTTATATACTAGTATTGTACTAGGGCTTTAATAATACAATTAACAACACTAAACCTAGCCTCCAAGCTCAAAAAGCCGCCGCCCCTCCTCTCAAACCTCACGCACGGCCGCCGCCCACCGCCGTGCCTCCGCCGCGCCGCCGCCGTCCGTTCGTCGTGTGATTGGACTTGTTTCGATCACCACGACGAGGAGTTTCCATCCGTGCCAGAATTCATCAGTCCTTTTAGTGCAGGCAGACGAAGGTGTCTTGATTCTGGTCGTGGACCTGATTAGGAGGATCTACCGCCGCCTACAATTCAAGAGCCAGATTTCCTTGCGAATTCTGGTTGGAGCCAGGCGCCTAGACGCCAGCAAGGTAACGATTCTATGAACGCCCTATGAATGTTTATAGGATTGTTTTAATGTATTGAACGTTTCTCGAGAAATATTTTGAAACTTCCGCTGCGCCCCGGGAAACGGGATCCGGATCCGCCATTGTCGCCGACAGTGGTATCAGAGCTCAGGCTCGGATCCTTCAATACATAATTGTGCCATAATTGCATAGATCTCGATTTTTGAAATCAAAACAAAAAAAAATTTTAAGTTGCAGCTGTCGGCCGCCGCCGTGGGCTGCGGCAACCACCCACGTCCGTGGCATGGTGGCCGGCCGTGCGCGCGCGCGACACCATGCGCGCTGGCCGCGCATGGTGGCCGGCCGTGGCCAGCACAAGGCCAGCATTCTCGCGCAAAACGTTGCACGGTGGAGGGCAGTATGTGCGCCATGATTGGCGCACGCTCACGGCAGGAAGATGCCGCGCTTGGCGCGGCGGCGTGCGGCCATGCGCCGAACGCTATGTTGGCGGCGGCCGCCGCCGTGCGGCCACCGTCCGGAAAATCTCCGGCAGCGATTGCGATGGCTAATATCTTCTTGGGTTTTTTTGGGGCTGGCCCCGGGAATAAAATGCGACTTTATAACTAAAATATGATTTTGTGGGTAAATAATTTGATTATTTAAATTTATGCATATTAATTAGATTGATTGCATGTTTGGGATGATCGAGAGCCGTGCCCAATGTGTTAGGTGTATGCTTTAGGTTTTGCGATTTCGGTTGTAATATATTGTTGATATCATTTAAAATGGGTCTGTTTGTTGCTCGTTCCCACCCCTTGAAAATTGTATCCCTTACTTGTCATGGAAATTTAAATGTAAATTACTAGATTTAGTGGGAGGACATCTGAAGACGGTGGAGATGACGATCAAAGATATTGAAGACCGAAGATCTGTAAAACCGGAAGCAATTGTAATAGGATTGCATTGCATATTGCATTTCACCTAGGACTGGACCCAGGTCCGTGATTGGCAACCACGGACCGTATAGCTCTCGTGATCGATCATCCCAAAATTTATTTATATATTCGATATATGTTGAATCCGCATGTTTTAAATTGTGATTTAAAATTGCATGAGACCAAATTTTCAAAAATAAAATCCCTCATTTTAAATATGATTTAAAACTAATATCAAGATTAAAAGTTTATTCGATAAACTAAGGGGATTTAAATTTGTTTAAATTATCCCTACCTTCCATCAACAATGGGTGTACGCCGATGCTACCCGCATACATGGCCCGGCTCATATTATTTAGGGGGTTATGTATGCCGGAAAGCTGTCCTCGCCATTGACAATTGTTGTGAGTCGGTTGGAACTCCCTTTAACGTTGGCTCATATTATTGGGGATGTTAAGGGGACCGTCCTTCACGACTCAACATTGATGGGTCATCTTGACACGTGATAGTAAACGGCGTCATATTATTGGGCCCTTACTGGACGTGAGGTGAATACATGGAGGTTGCACCGGTTGCAATTGGGTTCTACCTTTCGGGGGTCATGGTTGGCTGATATTATTCGGGACCATGATCGCTTGATTGGGCTCCATGTACCCACTAAGGAAACCTGTTTTCCCGATTCCATTAGAGGGTGGTGAAATCGTTAAAATAGTGGGAGGGTAATTCATAAAACTAAATGACCTTGTTTTATGTCTTAGCTCTTTTCATATATAGTTAGTAATGCATGTCTGTTTTTCTTTTCAGTATAAACTGCTTTGATGGCATCGATGTCCAACGAAATGCAACGGCGCTTTGAGAAGACGAAGTATGCTGCTGACATACTCTTTCATCTCAAGGAACTGTATGGGGAGAACTCTCGACATGAGAGGTTCGCCGCTGTCAAGGAGCTTATGACGAGCCGCATGCGCGATGGGACTTCGGTCCGCGAGCATGGGGTTCATATGATTGGGCTCGTTGAAAAGCTGGCGAACCTTTATATCACACTTCCACACGAGCTGTCTGTGGATGAGCTTCTCCTCTCACTACCTGCGGCATTCGACCCCTTTGTGGTCAACTTCAACATGAACAAGCTGGCAGCCACCCTTGAAGAGGTGGTTAACATGTTGGTCGTGTTTGAGGGAACCATAAAGAAGGACAAGCCCGTCCTCCTTATGGGCTCTTTTTCCTCTGCGAAGAAGGGGCCCAGATGCAAGGGTAAGAAGCGTTCTGCCCCTGCAAAGGAGGAAAAGCCCACTAAGAAGCCCAAGGCAAAGGCTTCCAAGCCAAACAAGTCCGAGGATGTTTGCCACCACTGCCACAAGCCTGGGCATTGGAGGAGGAACTGCAAGGAGTACCTCGAGCAGTTGCGAACTGCAAAAGGTATGTTCTATATCGAAATAAATATGTCTCTTAATTCGAATTCTTGGGTACTTGATACCGGATGTGGATCTCATATCTGCAATGATTTGCAGGTGATGACAAGAAGCCGACGTCTTAGAGAGGGTGAGAGCCACTTGAGGCTGGGCAATGGAGCAAGAGTTGCTGCAGTAGCTATAGGAGATGTTTATTTATTTCTGTCGTCAAATTTTAAGTTGATTGAAAGATGTTTTATTTGTTCCCGAATTGATAAAGAACATTATTTCTGTTTCTATGCTTGATAGTGATGGATATTCTTGTGTTTTTGCTAATTCGATTTGCAATATATAAAAGAATGAATGTTTGATTGGTATTAGGGAACGCGAAAACGATCTATACACCTTAAAATTAAAACCAGTTCCAACTCGCGATGTGAAAACACATACAACAACAATTAAAAGGATATACGATATCTTAAACCCAGCACAACTTTGGCACGCTAGGCTAGGTCACATTTCTCTAAGAAGGATGAACAAGTTAGTTAGGAGTGACATGTTTGATTTGTCAGACATTAACTCCCTACCGACTTGTGAGTCTTGTCTCAAGGGAAAGATGACTAAACAACCCTTCAAGGGCAAGCCTGAACGTGCTCAAGGCCTATTGGATTTGATCCATACTGACGTGTGTGGCCCACTTAGCATTGGTACTATGTACGGTCACACATACTTCATCACCTTTACCGATGATTACTCTAGGTATGGGTACTTGTACTTAATGAAGCACAAGTCTGAATCCTTTGAAAGGTTCAAAGAATTCAAAGCTGAAGTAGAAAATCAGTTGGGGAAAAGTATTAAAGCACTTCGATCTGATCGAGGTGGTGAATACTTGAGTGCTGAATTTCAAGACTACCTTAAAGAGAATGGGATTCTCTCGCAGTGGACCCCTACGGCCACACCACAGCTCAATGGTGTAGCGGAGCGTCGTAACCGAACCCTGATGGACATGGTTCGGTCTATGATGAGCTTCACTGAGCTTCCTACCTCGTTTTGGAGCTATGCGCTCGAAACGGTGGTAATGTTGTTGAACAATGTCCACACCAAAGCAGTGGATAAGACTCCATATGAGATGTGGATGGGCAAACCACCCAAATACTCATACATGAGAATTTGGGGATGTCCTGCTTACGTGAAGCAGACAGTGGGAGATAAGCTGGATACGAGATCCATCTTATGCTACTTCGTTGTGTATCCAAAGAATTCCATTGGATACTACTTCTACTATCCCAACGAAACAAAAGTGTTTGTTTCTAGAAATGCCACCTTTATGGAAAGGGAATTTCTACTTGATAGAAAGGGCAAAATAGTAGAACTCGAAGAGGTTCGAGAACCAACTGAGGTACCAAGTGAATCTCCTGTGCCTCCAGAGCCAGTACCAGAAATGGTCGCACCTAGGATATCCGAAAGGGTTCCTAGGGCTCCTGAAAGATATGGTTTCCTCCTTGAAGATGATCAAGGTGATCAACTTGTTGGATGTGATCCAATGACTTTCAAGGAGGCAATTTCCGATGCTGATTCTAATTGTGGCTTGAAGCAATGCAGTCTGAGTTTGACTCAATGCATACGAACCAAGTTTGGACTCTTGTTAATCCTCCCGAAGGAATTGTTCCTATTGGGTGTAAATGGGTATACAAGAGGAAACTTGGGCCTGATGGTAAGGTAATGACCTACAAGGAACGACTAGTCGTGAAAGGTTACACTCAAAGGCAAGGTGTTGACTATGATGAAACCTTCTCACCGGTCGCAATGCTCAAGTCGATTAGAATCTTACTGGCCATAGCCGCATGGTACGACTATGAGATATGGCAAATGGATGTGAAAACTGCATTCCTTAATGGAAACATTAAGGAAGAGATCTATATGACGCAGCCTGAGGGTTTCACATCTGTAGGAAGTGAGCATAAGGTATGCAAACTTCAGAGATCGATCTACGGTCTCAAACAAGCACCGAGGAGCCATGTGTATATAAGAAGGTAGTTAAAAGCGCTGTGACATTCCTTGTACTTTATGTTGATGACATTCTACTCATTGGGAATGATGTAGGAATGCTGCAGTCAACTAAAGTCTGGTTGTCTAGTAGATTTTTGATGAAGGACATGGGTGAAGCATCCTATATTCTTGGAATACAGATCTATCGGGATAGATCGAAAAGGATGCTCGGACTCACCCAAGCCACCTACATCGATACCATACTTAAGCGGTTCTCTATGGAAGAGTCCAAGAGAGGACACCTACCTATGAGCCACGGGGTCACTCTATCTAAGTCTATGTGTCCAAAGACTGATGAGGAGATAGAGAGTATGGCACGTGTGCCATATGCCTCGGCGATAGGTAGTATTATGTATGGCATGATCTCAACTAGATCGGATGTCGCATATGCTCTGAGTGTCACGAGCCGCTACCAGGCCAACCCCGGCCAATTGCATTGGAAGGCTATGAAAGATATTCTTAAGCACATGCGAAGGACTAAGAATATGTTCATGGTCTATGGGGGTGGTGAACTGAAATTGGAAGGCTACACTGATTCTAGCTTCCAATGTGACGTGGATGATTCGAAGTCAACCTCTGGATTTGTATTCATGCTCAATGGTGGTGCTGTCTCTTGGAAGAGTTCCAAGCAAGACACCATCGCGGATTCAACCACTGAGGCTGAGTACATCGCAGCATCAGCTGCTGCTAAGGAGGCGGTTTGGATAAGGATTTCGCCAGAGTTGGGCGTCATTCCTGATGGAGTTGGTCCAGTCTTGTTAGAGTAGATCGACCCAACTAGCCAACTTGTGGCGTGTGGGTTTTATTGACTCTTGTATATGACAATCTTTATATATGATATTCGCATTTCATTATGGCATTCTTTATTTTCATTATTTTATATAATTTTAACAATTGCGTTGGATAAAGACCTAGAATGCACCATAGTGTATGTTAGATTTGATAGTGGATATGATGGCTATCATTAAACACATCTAATAGTCACTGTACATTCTGAATACGTTCCTAGTCTATTGGGCCGTCAAAATGAGGATAAGGCCGCCCGAGCTTGAGACTAGCATCTGCGATGTGAAGTACGATGTTTCATTGGTAGGGAACATTGTGATGTTCTGAGCATGCAGATGGATAGTGACCTGGTGATCTATCGAGCTACCCTCGTTCGGACTTTCCAAGTGGTTACCATTTGTCGAGTGGATAAGTTCGAGGTCTTGGTTGTACTGATTAGTCCTCACTACTCGAAGTGCCATTGAGGCTCTACATGATAGGCGCCTCACTTTGACCCGTTTGCCGACTCACTTGGGGTCATTAGGCGTCAGGATTGGGTGACGTCCCGATGCATGTAGGAGTCGATGTTTTGTTGTCGAGGATTCACCGCTCGCTTTCATGCGTGGATATCCTATGTTATCTGAGGAGACAATAGTGTGATAAATCTCTGGCCAGAGTACTGGATGTATTTTAGGTAAATGGGTTTGCCTAGTTACACTCGCGATGTCACTATTTGATCTCCAAGATGTATGCATAGCTATCGGATCTCTAGAGACTCTCGATTTATCAATGGTCGTTGATCTGATCGGGATATATGTGTTGAAAGGACCATACTATACGCTAACCACGACCAACTGGTTCTTGCAGGCACTATCAGTGATACCTAGGGGATCATGGGGCGATGTTGCTAGGCGCTTTACCATGATCCGTTGGGCAAGTCCGAAATTGTGATTTCGGAGTCACAATAGTTGTGGGCCCACGGCTAGCTGTATCCCTGAACCATTGAGGGTCACACAAGTACTGAATTCATGATTCCCGCACGGAAACTGAGCTCAATGTGTTGAGAATATGAGGAGAATTTTATGGAGTGCGACTTCCTAAAAGTCAACAGGGGTCAAATTGCGATTTCCCAAAGTTGAGGGGCAAAACTGTCATTTTGGACTAGGTAATCTGAAAATTTGTTTTTCACATCATAAGGTTCAGTTTTGGAAACTGAGTCGATCGGTCCAATCTGATCGTCGATCAGAGTTATGATGAAACCGTGGTGATTTAAATGAACCGAATGTTCATATGGACTTGGGCCTGACCCAAGTCCAATGGGCCGATTCAAGCCCATGTATATTTGTTATATACTAGTATTGTACTAGGGCATTAATAATACAATTAACAACACTAAACCTTAGCCTCCAAGCTCAAAAAGCCGCCGCCCCTCCTCTCAAACCTCACGCACGGCCGCCGCCCACCGCCGTGCCTCCGCCGCGCCGCCGCCGTCCGTTCGTCGTGTGATCGGACTTGTTTCGATCACCACGACGAGGAGTTTCCGTCCGTGCCAGAATTCGTCAGTCCTTATAGTGCAGGCTGATGAAGGTGTCTTGATTCTGGTCGTGGACCTGATTAGGAGGATCTACCGCCGCCTACAATTCAAGAGCCAGATTTCCTTGTGAATTCTGGTTGGAGCCAGGCGCCTAGACGCCAGCAAGGTAATGATTCTATGAACGCCCTATGAATGTTTATAGGATTGTTTTAATGTATTGAACGTTTCTCGGGCAATATTTGGAAACTTCCGCTGCGCCCCGGGAAACGGGATCTGGATCCGCCATTGTCACCGACAGTGGTATCAGAGCTCAGGCTCGGATCCTTCAATACATAATTGTGCCATAATTGCATATATCTCGATTTTTGAAATCAAAACAAAAAAAAAACTTTTAAGTTGCAGCTGCCGGCCGACAATCGGGAAAATTTTAGGGTTCGAGAAATAGAGATCGACAATCGGGAGAATATATTTCGCTAAGTATGGGAATCTAATAAACCAATCGAAGACCAAGCTTTGCTTCTTATATACACACGAGAAAACTGATATAAAATCCACCGACACTAACAGATATCGCAAGCTGCTGACAGTAACGGGAACAGTGCAAAGCTGACGAAGAAATACCCAACAGCTTCTTCAACAGTACAAAGCTCACACCAGCAACCGAAACACAAGGCAACGAGCGCTATTCAAAACGACGTCGTGCAGCTTACGTCATCGTATCTGCCAAAAGCTGGTCACCTAAAACTATCGACTGTTTACCAGACGCAACAACCAAAACGCAGCGTTCAACTAAATAAAACGACGTAGCTTCGCACACGTCAGCAAATCTGAAGACAGCACGCTAACGCTAAATGCTTAAACATTGATCGCTGGCAACAGATCTCTCCTGCAAGCGTTCACCAAAACGGCACCGTTTCCTTCGCGCTACAGGAACTTGCTGTCAACATCCAGAATAACACAAGCGCTAACAGATAACCTTTCGTCATCACATCTGATTGCTAACTCAACCGATACTTCAACAGCAACGCTTACGTCAGCAATTGCTACGCCAACGCGCAACAGAAAACATGACGTCAGCAAATCTGCCAACAGATTCAAACTCGAAAATTCCAAAATTTCCAGAATTTCTCTAAGTGTGAAATCTGACCCAAAAATTCAACCCAAACTCACAAACAGAAATCTGAACCACCAGAAATCTCTAAAAAAGCAGAAGACCGAAGGAGTTTAGTGGTACAAATGATCCCTTAGTTGCTGAAAGCAGGATCAAGTCGATGGAGGTTATCTTTGAGTATCTGCAGATGCCAGACTTAGATAGGCCGAGGTGCGCTATCTACATGTTGAGGGATGACGCCATGATTTGGTGGGAAGGAGCTAAGTTATCCGTGGATTTGACAAATCTTAATTGGGTGGATTTTAAGCAAGTATTCTTCGAACAGTACTTCACAGCTGATCAGGCTAATCCAGATTCTATAGTAGTTACGGGTGAGATTTTGATTGCTGGTTTGCCTTCTGTGGCTTTATTAGGTTCAGGAGCCACTCATTTTTTTTAGCAGCTAAGTTTGCTAAGAAGTTACCCATTAGCCCAGACCAAGTAACTATAGGATTTTGTGTAACAATACCTTCAGGAGAAGAACTAGTATCCCTTTCTTTGTTTCGTGATTTAGAACTTAGGCTGCTAGGGCGTGTGATTTCTGCAGATTTGATTGTTTTACCGATTCCTGAGTTTGATATGATATTGGGGATGGACTGGTTAACCAAGCATGGAGTGGTAATTGATTTTAAGACTTGAACAGTAGTGGTTAATCCACCTAGAGGAGACCCCTTTAAGTTTGAAGCCAATCAGATGTGGAGGATTCCTCGCATTATATCAACGCTTAAGGCTCAGAGTTGTTTAAGGAAAGGTGGGGTAGGATTTTTGATAAGTTTGTCATCCTTACTAGCGACTAGTAAGCCCCAACTATCAGATGTGGAGGTGGTAAATGAGTTCCCCGAAGTTTTTTTGCAAAAGATATACATGGACTACCACGAGATAGAGAGCTGGAAATTTATATTGACTTAGTTCCAGGAGCAGCTCCAGTTTCTAGACCACCTTATCGTCTAGCTCCATCAGAAATGAAAGAATTAAAAGAACAGATACAAGATCTGTTGGAGAAAGGATTTCTTAGACCAAGTACTTCACCCTGGAGAGCCCCTGTTCTTTTCGTAAAGAAGAAAGATGGAAGTTTGAGGTTGTGTATAGATTATAGGGAGCTGAATAAGCTGATCATTAAGAATAAATACCCCCTTCCTAGGATTGAGGACCTTTTTGACCGGTTGAAAAGGGTGGCAGTCTTTTCTAAGATCGATTTAAGGTCCGATTACCATCAGCTGAAGATTAAGGCGGCAGATATCTATAAAACAGCCTTTAGAACCCGTTATGGTCATTACGAGTTCCTAGTGATGCCTTTTGGATTAACCAACGCCCCATCAGCTTTTATGGATCTAATAAATAGAGTTTTTCAACCCTTTTTGGATCAATTTGTAGTTGTGTTCATAAATGATATATTAGTGTACTCTAATACTAAAGTCGAGCATGTTAAGCATTTGAGGACAGTGCTTCAAATTTTGAAGAGTAAGCAGTTGTTTGCTAAGTTCAGTAAATGTGACTTATGGTTGGAGAAAGTAGCCTTCTTAGGTCACATTATATCTAAGGATGGACTAGAAGTGGACCCAGCCAAGGTAGAAGCCGTTCGCGACTGGCCAGTACCAACATCTGTTTCAGAGGTGAGGAGTTTCTTGGGTTAGCCGGATATTATAGGCGATTTATCCATGGATTTTCCGAGATAGCTGTTCCCCTGACCTCTTTAACAAGGAAGCAGGTTAGGTATGACTGGACACCCGAGTGTCAAAGCAGGTTCGACAAGTTGAAGCAAGCACTGATAGAAGCCCCTGTGTTGACCATGTCATTTGATGAAGGGAAATTTGTGATTTACACAGATGCGTAGGTGTTGTACTGATGCAGGACCGTAAAGTGATTTCTTATGCTTCCAGACAGCTGAAGGATCACGAGAAGAATTACCCTACGCACGATTAGAACTAGCAGCAGTAGTGTTTGCCCTTAAGATATGGAGACATTATCTCTATGGGGAAAAGTGTGAGATATTCACAGATCACAATAGCCTGAAATAATTTTTCACTCAAAAAGAACTTAATATGAGGGAGAGGAGATAGCTAGAGCTGATGAAGGATTATGATTGCACGATCAGCTATCAACCAGGGAAAGCAAACATGGTGGCTGATGCCTTAAGTATAAAGTCTGTTGGTTTAGCACATCTCTGCGTCCAGAAACCGTTAGTAGCTGACATTGAGAAGGTTGAGTTAGAACTAATGCCCAGTGAATAACGTCTATCATGTATCAGCCTTGAGGAAGTATATTCCCAACCCATCTCACGTATTAAGTCATGAGCCTATTCAGCTAGCACCAGATTTAAGTTATGAAGAGAGACCCGAGAGGATTCTTCTTTGAGAAAATAGAAAGCTGAGAAACCGTAGTACTCCTATGGTTAAGGTACAATGGTTTAATCAATCTAAACGAGAAGCTACGTGGGAAACAGAAGCTGATATGCTTAGTTGCTACCCAGAATTGTTTGGTAAGTAAATTTCGAGGACGAAATTTTTATTAGGTGGGTAGATTGTAACGCCCCAAAATCCATAGGACCACATATTTGAGCCTTTAATATTTTAAGGGTCTATTTGATATTGCGTATTTCAGCCTTTAGTTCATTTTAAATTGTTTTGAAGGCTGATTTCAGATGTTGATTGGAAAACAAGACGTGGAAGGTTTCCAGGCAGTTGTCGTCCGAGCACAAACATGAGCAAGATTTCAAATAGAAAATGTTTTCAGCTGGACAAGATAGTTCTTCTTTTTAAAATCTCTTGGTAAAATTTATAAATTCAAAACAGTAGTATGGAGTTTTTGGTTAATATCTTTTAAAAGGACACGGTTAGGTAGGATACCCATGCCTACTTGAGTGTAATTACCTACTACAAATCAAATCTCATATATGATTGATTTCGTAAATGGGAACTTCATTGTTGTCCAGAATTTTCTTTCTTTCTCTCCAAATTTTAGAAGAGTGCTCATGGTGGTGCTTGTGGAGGACTCCTGTTGAGATCAGCTGCTCTTGCGTTCCTTCGCTTAAGGCAAGTAAAAGCTGATTCTTGCTACGCCATTTTAAAGTATATATTGTTTTTTTCAGTATGTGTTGCTTGCCTGTTTACGTTAAGATAAGTTATGTTTATGTTCAAGTATGTTTAAGAAAATGAAAGAATAATCGGGTTCAAAATTATGTTTCTATTTCGAAACTTTGAAAGAATGCTTCGAAGAAGTTGAAGGTGTCGTTTTTAAAATGCTGAGCAGTCGGGTTTAAGTCATATGTTCATGAATGTTCTTCCTTTTGGTGATTGGTAACGTCTGAATTTGATGCTATGTACTCGGAGTTGCTAGTCGAATCAGAAGTTAAGTCTGGTTTGATAAGCAACGGCGGATAGCGTGGCTGTCGGTTGATGTTGCAACATAAAATTCTTATTCAGATTTCGTTTCCTATGTCAGCGATTGAATTTCATATTTAAATTCAGCAGTTACATTTCAGCTGTTGCATTTGTTCGTAACCAGCTGTTGCATTGTTTCGTATTCAGCTGTTGCATTGTTTCGAATTCAGTTGTTGCCTTAGTTTGTATTCAGTTGTTGTCGGATGTTGCATTAGGTTGTATTCAGTTGTTGCCTTAGTTTGTATTCAGCTGTTGTCAGATGTTGCATTAGGTTGTATTCAGTTGTTGCCTTAGTTTGTATTCAACTGTTGTCAGATGTTGCATTAGGTTGTATCCAGTTGTTGCCTTAGTTTGTATTCAGCTGTTGTCAGATGTTGCATTAGGTTGTATTCATTTGTTGCCTTAGTTTGTATTCAGCTGTTGTCAGATGTTGCATTAGGCTGTATTCAGTTGTTGCCTTAGTTTGTATTCAGCTGTTGTAGTAATTTATATTCAGACGTTGTTCTAAATAATGTCTAGACGATTGGTTGTTCAAACATCTGAGTCCCTTTGTTAAAAATCATTGACATCTGAGTTGACCAATGTCAGCTGTTCACTGTTCATATGATATTTCCTTATCGTCAGCTGTTCACTGTTCATATGATATTTCCTTAGCGTCAGCTGTTCACTGTTCATATGATATTTCCTTAGCATCAACTGTTCACTATTCAAAGAGAATTTCCTAGTCGCAGCTGATACCCGATGACACTCCTAATTCATAGTCACAGCTGCTCACTATTAGAAATATATTGCCACCGTCAGAGTCTGTTCCACGATAGCATTACTATTCCATTATCAACATATGAAATTCCCTCTAGTGGTATCCTTGAACAGTAAAGATCTGTTTCGATTTCCAGTACAGTCTTTTAGTCACGTCTACTTCTCACGCTAACGACATCGTTTCATTTAATACACCTGTTTCAAGTTAGCGATAACTCTTCAATGGAATTATCTGTTTATACAGTATACATCTGCCTTGTCCCCTGGAACAGTTTCTTCTAGTTGCAACTGTTTCATTTCAGCGATGAGTTTCAGTAGTCGAATCTGATACTCAGCAAAAGTTTTAAAAGACATTTTTAAATGAATTTTGAAGCACAAGGAACCCGAAGGTTGTTGATTTCAAAATCTGATTTCAACCAGCTATGAGTTTAAAGGAAGAATGTTTAGCTTTAAAGGATTTATGACATAGATAACAGACGGTCACAATGGAGGGGTGACCAGCGGTCCAGATGTCAGTTGTCCTCTCATATAGGAAGGGTGAGCAGTCGTCCAGATGTCGGTTGCCCCTTCACACGAGCTATATGCTAAGGCTGATATCAGTAGTCACTTGATCAGGTGCACAACGGACCTAAGGAGAGCTTCTAAGCCATAAATCACAAGAAAATAATGAAAGGGATCTGGGTCATCTTCCCCATTTCCAAGTTTACGAAAGAAAGTTTAAGAAAAGCTTATGATTAATGACTTCCTTTAAACTGTTATGTTAAGCTATGTTAATGCTAAAGTCTCCCTGCATTATGTGATTTTGTTATCCTCATATTTTACTTGCTGAGCCCCTAGGCTCATTAGCTTTAAAATGGTGCAGGTGGGATAGAGCTGGGACAGACGGGAGGCAGCAGCAGAACCAGCTGTGGTGATTGAGTTTATCTAAGGCCGATGTTTTCCGCAGCAGCTGTTGTTGTTTTTGATCTTTCGTTAAGTCTGTATTAGATCCATTATAACAATAGCAAATTCATATATAATTTCAAAGTTGTAATATCGCACTTTGCATTTCATGACATCTGTTATTGAACTGTTTTATTTAAGCTGTTACAGTACTTGGCGCCACATTTACGTTTGTACTTCGAATTTTATTTTAGTTATAAGAGATACAGCTTATAACAAATTCCATTCAGTCCTTCTTTTCTTTTATTTATTCGATTTCGTGACCCCATGAGGATTGGGGCGTCACATGCTTACTCCGGGATTTCTCAAAAATTTAGGGCAGAAGCAGTTAATACAGCTTGCTACACTCAGAACAGATCAATGATAATTAAGTTGCATGATAAAACTCCTTATGAGATCTGGAGTGGCAAGAAACCTGACATATCATATATCAGGGTGTTTGGGTGTAGATGTTTCATTCATAATAATGGCAAAAAGCATCTAACAGCTTTTGATGCAAAATCTGATGCAGGTATCTTCCTAGGTTATTCAGCGGTGAGCAAAGCTTATCGAGTTTTCAACAATCGAAGTCTGACCGTTGAAGAATCAGCACACGTTGTCTTTGATGAGACTAGTTTTAGATCCAACTCAGTTGCGAGCCTCAATGACTTATGCACACGTCTAGAATCATCCAGCATTGATGACTCAGATGTGACGTGTCACAACAAAGATACTCAGCAGAGTTACAACCAAAGCTGGACACAGCGCACAACAATGCTCAAACAGATCTGAGAGGTAACCCAGTGGTTGCTGATTTGACTAACGTTGACCCAACGCAGGATCAGATCTCTTCAAGCGTGCCAGTGACTGGAACTGAAGCAACCAATGCTCAAGATGTTGCACAAACAGATCCCATAATACATCAATCAACATCTGATGCACAAAATGTGAGCACATCTCAACTGATATCTGGATCAAATCTAGGACAAGGATCTTATCAATTGGTGTTAGATAACCCAGATGTGATATTCTATCCAAACAACGAAGCTGAATAGGAAGTAAATCAAATCGGATCTGATCTTCGGTGGAATAGAAATCATCCACCCGAGTAGGTCATAGGTAACATTAATTCTCCTGTTCTCACACGAAGCCAGCTTATGCATGATAAATTTGATTCAGCATTTAAATCGCATATAGAACTTAAGTAGATAGAAGAAGCCTTAGCAGACCCAAGCTGGATAGATGCAATGCAAGAAGAAATAAATCAGTTTAAGAGAAATAATGTTTGGCAACTTGTACCTAGACCTTCTAATCATTCAGCGAATGGAACTAGATGGGTCTTTAGGAACAAACTGAATGAAGGTGGAGTAGTAACAAGAAACAAAGCTAGACTTGTTGCTCAGGGCTTTAGGTAAATGGAAGGAATAGACTTTGATGAAACGTTTGCTCCTATAGCCCGATTAGAATCCATCCGCATGAAAGCTAGACTTGTTGCTCAGGGCTTTAGGTAAATGGAAGGAATAGACTTTGATGAAACGTTTGCTCCTATAGCCCGATTAGAATCCATCCGCATGTTTCTTGCTTATGCTGCATTTAAAGATTTTAAAGTTTTTCAAATGGATATTAAGAGTGAATTTCTTAATGGCATCCCAACAGAGGAAGTGTATGTTGCACAACCTCCTGGCTTCGTAAATCATACATATCCAGATTATGTTTATAAATTGGATAAAGCTCTATACGGGTTGAAGCAAGCACCCAGAGCTTGGTATGATACACTGTCTAAATTCCTTATCGAGCATGATTTCACTATAGGCACAGTTGATAAGACGCTATTTAAATTTGTGAAATCTGATCATGTCCTGTTAGTGCAAATTTATGTTGATGACATTATATTTGGGTCAACTAACCCCAAACTATGCCAGAAATTTTCTAAGTTGATGCAGGACAAGTTTGAGATGAGCATGATAGGAGAGCTGACGTTCTTCCTGGGCTTACAAGTTAGACAGCTTGACAATGAAATCTTCATTAATCAAGCAAAGTATACGAAAGAACTGCTGAAGAAATTCGGGATGGATAACTGTTCAGCAACAGCAACCCCAATGAGCTCCTCAATCAAGCTAGATAAAGACGAAGCTGGATCTGCCATTGAGGTATCTCTATATCGTGGTATTATAGGCTCCCTGCTTTATTTAACTGCTAGCAGACCAGACATCATGTTTTATATTGCTGTAAAGCGTATACTGAAATATCTTAAGGGAACTTCCATTGTGGGTCATTGGTATCCCAAAGACTCTAGCTTTCAACTAATTGGTTACAGTGATGCAGACTACGCAGGATGTAGAGTTGATCGTAGAAGCACGAGTGGTACTTGTCAATTCTTGGGAGATCGCCTGATTTCCTGGTTTAGTAAGAAGCAGACATCTATTGCAACGTCCACAGCTGAAGCAGAGTATTTAGCGGCTGGAAGCTGCTGTGCTCAGATCTTATGGATTCAACACCAGCTAAAGGACTATGGAATTGATGCTTCTGAAGCGCCTATTCTCTGTGACAACACCAGTGCCATCGCGATTACTCAAAATCCAGTGCTGCACTCTAGAACAAAGCACATCGACATCAGGCATCATTTCATAAGAGATCATGTACTCAAGAAGGACGTCAGGTTGGAGTATGTGTCGACTGACCAGCAAGTAGCTGACATCTTCACAAAGCCTCTACCAGACGCTATGTTTTCTTATTTCAGAAACCTATTGGGTCTCTTAGAACTGCCTTGATTTGTCTCTCAGCTAACAATTTCAGGTTGAACAGCTTTCTGTGTTTAACAGATCTGAGTCTACTGTTCAGGGGGAACACCATGGATTTTCAGATCTGGTAAAATTTCAGACTTGGTAAGTCTCATCTTTAGGGGGAACGAGAGATCTGAATTAATAAGTGCTGAGTCAGCTGAATATGTGAGATCTGGATACACTCAGATCTCATATATACATAGTCGATGCTTATAAGTAATCAGATCTGGTAACACCCCTGCTACCACATCAAAACAGATCCTAAGGTTGTGACGTGTTAAACATTTGGCGTCAGTTATCTATTTTACCTTTTCACCCTCGCGGTTAAAATTCAAAATCTTTTTAAAATCTTTTCAACATCATTTTAAAATATTTTCAAAATATTATTGCGCCCATGGATGATTGAAACGTGTTGTCATCATACGAAACGTCACATCCACATTCTCTCTCCGTTTCACATTGCTGTTTTACATTACGCCGTTTCATCTCTTAGTTATCTCACTTTGCGCAAATTAATTTCAAGCTCTCGTGCATTTATGCTCTCCTGTATTCTCTATTTGCAGATTATTCTCCTTTCAGGCATTCTCTTGTCCGTTTTACTCTCTGAAATGGCTTCCATATTCATCACAAATGCTCTGCAAGTGAACTTTGAATCTTTGTTGGGTATCTTAGACAACGATGGTATGGTGAACATGTTCCGAGCCCTAGAGGCCACGGGGCTTAGAGGTTTTCTAGGTTGTCCGTCAGTATTGTATGAGCAGGAACTGGAACAGTTCTTTGATACAGCTATGGTGCAAGATGGTGAAGTTACCTGTGCCGTCTCCGGGAAGTATGTCGCAATATCTGAGGATAGGTTTGCCGGTGTTTTCAATCTTTCCACTGATGGTCTCACCGACTTGTACGAAGTGCCAAATCATTTGGTGTTGCAGGCAAGGACTGTGTTTTCTAAGTCTGAGAAGCCTGTTTCGTATTCGTGTAATAAGAGACTATTAAAGTATGAGTTCCGGCTGTTGAATGACATTTTGGCAAAGTCAATTACAGTAAAGGCTGGATCTTTCGACGCCGTCACCCATGAGCGATTTTTGATGATGACGGCTATTCACTTTGGGGTCAATATTAACTGGAGCAAGATTCTCGTTGAAGTTTTGAAGGAAATGGCTGACAGAACAATTAAAAGAGCCAAGGGTTTTGCGGCTCAAATTTGTGTTCTTCTGAAGGGCGACCCAGCTGTTACTTTGGGAGAGGCGAAGACCTTCCCTACCTTGAAAATTCTTTCTGAGAAGACTGTAAACACATATGTTGCCACAAATAATACCATTGATTCTTGTGGCGAATCAGATGAGCCCCATGTGGATAAAGTAGCGATCGTTAAGAGAAAGTCTGTTTCCAAGAAGAAATCTGCCCCGACTGATAAGAAGGATGCCGATGAGGAACCAGTGGAAGTCGATGAGAAAGCTGTGTCGAAGAAGCGATCAGCTTCTACTGGTGATGAACCTGCTGTTACAAAGAAGAAGAGGACAACGAAGAAGAAAGTAGCTCTCTCGAAAGCGACTATAAAGCTTGTATCAGTGGCACAAGATGTTGAACCTAACTCCGTTGTGCTATCTGAGCGTCCTCATAAGCGAACAACACCAAAGAGAAAGCTGAGGTTGTTTTCTGGTTCTGATGATGAAATTGTTGCAAAAGAGCCAGCTGTGGAAGAAATCATTGAACAAGAGCAAGTGGCATCTACTGCTGATGATGTTGATCATATTATTGCTCGGATTATTACAGAGACTGCGGAAATGGACACAGAGGAAATGATTGTGGAAACTGATGCTGGGAAATCAAATGAGACTGCTGAGGCTACTGGAACAAATGTCGTGATGGGGAAAGCAGATATTGAGGAACTAGTGGAACCAAGGTCTGAAGATATAACAGTGGAGATCTCTGAGGAATCTATGTCTATTGAGAATCTCTTGCTACAGATTCCGGGGGATGCCATGTTGCCATCAGTTTTTGCTGCTGAACCAACAAAAATCAAATTCGGACTTGGGATCCAGATTCCAGGAGTGACCGAAATGGATCAGTACAAAGCCAGTCTTCCACAAATTGCTGCTACTGACAAGGGGAAGGATCCTCTTGTGGTAGACACTATTCAAGGGCATCCGGCCCGAGAAATTTTCTCTTTAATCTGTGCAGATATCGAGTTTCTTATCCATTTGCGAGAAAAGGTGATTGAAGCGGTGGCTACTTTCTTCAATTCTTTCAATATTCACAGACTTCCAGCTTTAGGATCCCTTGAGGCAATTGCTGCTAAAGAGGAAAAAGTTCTAAATTGGGGAGAGACAAATTCCGTGCAGATAGCTCTTCAGCGGAGAGTATATATTGTTGCGAATTATAGGGAGTTGCTTCTACGCAAATTTTTAGAGGCCAGAAGGCACAATTTTGTATCTGGTACTCCCACTACAGCTATTGACCTCAACGTTTTGGAACTGCTCACTGCCGCTCATCATTTTTCATTAAAATTTTTGCTGAGCGTCCGTCCAATTCACTTTTGTTTGAAGGAGACAATATTGATTGCGGTTACTTCATTCCAAGAAATCATCGGACTATTTTCTCTACCTGCTGGATTAGGACAAAGATGTTGGTTGACGGATCTTGGCTAATTGTTGAAGGGGTTGATTATTGGAGACCTATTATGAGGCCTGTTGATTCTCGCAATTGGGAAATACTGCCTCAGCGGCCTTATATTGATGACCTCTCCCCTCTTTGCGCCTTCATAGAGCCCATGCAAGACATTGATTCAAGAGCACCCTTCTCCGGAATTGTTCGTGATCACTGGGTTGAAGTGTGTGTAGGTGTTATTCAGTTTACTTTGATTAGAGGTTTTGCGCTATGTTAGTACTTCATTCCAAGAAATCATCGGACTATTTTCTCTACCTGCTGGATTAGGACAAAGATGTTGGTTGACGGATCTTGGCTAATTGTTGAAGGGGTTGATTATTGGAGACCTATTATGAGGCCTGTTGATTCTCGCAATTGGGAAATACTGCCTCAGCGGCCTTATATTGATGACCTCTCCCCTCTTTGCGCCTTCATAGAGCCCATGCAAGACATTGATTCAAGAGCACCCTTCTCCGGAATTGTTCGTGATCACTGGGTTGAAGTGTGTGTAGGTGTTATTCAGTTTACTTTGATTAGAGGTTTGCGCTATGTTAGTAAAATAAACCGTTGTAGAGATATTGTCGGCTCCCTTGTAGATATTGAGGAAATTCCAACAGGTTTTCGAGGACTGTTTCAGCGTGGTCTCAATACTAACAGTTTTGCTACATTTTTGGATGATTGTGTTGAACAGCCTGAGGAACATGTTTTACCAGGAGACGAGTCTTCTTCTTATGATGATTCAGTATTTTACGGTTCTCCTTCTCTCGATGCAGAACCCAGTGTAAAGACTTCACCAGTTGTAGATATTACATCAGTCCCTACAGATTTTGCCAGTCTTTCTCCGAGAAATTCAGACATCTCCTTGCCTTTTCCGCATCAGAATCCATCTACTGATACCTCAATGCATTTTGATACAGCAGACATTCCTTTGGGCACTGACACTGCTGTTGAACAGATTCCTGTACCCTCTACTGCTGCTCCTGCTATGAATATCAATGAACAATTTGCACAGCTTCGGACTTCTATTTCTGTGATTTCCATCAAGCAGCTGCGAACACAAAGCAAAATTGGTGATCTCCAGAATGCTATCTTTTCAAAGATCGATACTCGCGAGAAAGCTGCTGCGTCGTATTGAACAAGATCAAACATTTTGAGGCCTTATTAAAAATCTTCGGCAAGGAGTTCAAACTGACACAGCTGCCTTATCGATTGAAATGCATGAATTTAAGAAGGCAGTTCGCGCTCAAAATTCTTTCTTCTCGACTGATTTGGCAGATCTTCGTAAGGAAGTCAAGGATCTCAAAGCTGAATTATGTAAGGATTTCGATGATAAATTGACTGTTATTCGCAATGATCTACTAGAGTTCTGTGTGGAAACACAGGGACACTTAGCTTCCCTTAGTACTAATCTTTACTGAACTCATAGCCTTTGTCACTAAGGGCCGTGATGAGAAAAAGGGGGAAGTGGGTAGCAACAATGGCCGAGGTCAACCTCCTCCTGGAGATCGTGGTGGTCGTGGTAGTAGGAGTGAGCCATCAAGAAAAAGAGGAAGCAGTGGATCTAGGCAGAAAAGTTGGAGATACTGGCTAAATGAATAAGATCTAAATATGGATTGTTACGAGTTTCTAGTTTTTCAGTTCTTGTACAAATATTTTGTATTGTGCTTTTTATTGGATATATAGAAGCATAATTGGAGCAATTTATTTGTTGTTTATTTTAAGTCAAAGGCTGCTAAGTTTTGTCATCACCAAAAAGTGGGAAATTTTTAAGATAAAATTTATAAGTTTTGGTGATAACAAAAATAAGACTGAAAAATAATGTTAATTATTCACAGAAGACAAGTGTAGGGAACCTTTCAGATTCCATGACGTCATACAAAGTGTATTGTGGATTTCAGATTTCGTGACGTCATACAAGTGTATTGAAGATTTATAAGTTTCTTGAGTTTTGAGTTAAGCGTTAACATCTGAGTTGACTTTTCGGGTTCGTTTTCTCTATTCAGAATTGAGCAGAGTTTATTCAGACTTGATTCAGAGGCCTTAATAACAGATTGTGGTATATTGACTAAGATGGTATAATTCAGTTTCGAGTATTTCAGTTGTGAACAGTATCAACTTAGTTACTTCAGATCTCAGTATTTCAGAAGTAGTTACAGAATGCTGGCGAATATCAGATTCGAGAACAATTCAGATTTGAGTACAGTACCCTTGCAGATTCTCTAAGCATTCAGATATGACAAAATAGCAAGCATACTCAAGTGTGAGCTTCGATTCTCTTCAGAAGTTATCAAAGAATTATTTAGAGAGAATCAACGGTCAAAGTTTATATCGTATAAAAGGATGGAATTAAGGAGACAAGATCAGAGCTATTTTGGGTAAAATTGCACAATGCGCAGAATGCTTGATACGATGTTTACCCACTTTCGAATATAAGTCAATTTAGCCCTGACGAGCGCAGTTTACCTTTTGTATGGCATTAATGGAGCATTAAATACTATGATACGATGAAGATATACAAAAGAGCTTATCTCTACTGGCTACATTTAATGACCGTTGAAGAAAAAGAGTATAAAAGGCTGAAGAATTCAAATGAAGAAGTCTTCTGCGTCTTCTGCTCCTCTACGCTATCAGTGATTTACAACGTTCATTCCTTGTCATCAAAAAAGTTCTAAAATAATTATTGGAACTCTTCGTTGAAAATATATTCTAAGTCAAGTATTACAACTCGAAGAACATTCAGTTCAGCCTTCATAGTTTAACCTTCGAGTTCTCTTCTGGTTTACATTTGTAAATAGTTCTTGTTGATAAAAGAACCAGAAGATTTACAGTACTCAATAGCGTCGTATTTCATTTTAATATTTATTCTTGAGCTGTAAAAGACTTGCTGTGTGAAGCAGTCTTGTAAATTACATTGTTTGTATTCAGCAGTCGTATTTCTTGTAGTTGAAGTTGCTAGGAGTTCATCTTGAGCGAGGCTCGGTGACTAGGTGTAGACAGAAGCTGTGTGCATCAAATTTCTTCTAGTGGAACCTTTCTGAAAAGGAAGAAGGGGAGACGTAGGATTTGATATCCGAACTTCCATAAACAAACTCTGAACCTTGCACTTTTACTTTACAGTATCGCACTTACATTTATACTGTTCACTGGTTGATCGACTTCTTTCCGCACATTTATTGTTAGTCGAGAAATCAGATTTCGAACTGAGATACCTCAGATCTGATAACTCAGATCTGAGTTAAGCAAGGAGCTTGTAAAATTTCTTTTAAAGGTTTTCAAAATTTAAAATACTAAGAGTTCATTCAACCTCCCTTTCTGAACTCTTAAGGTTGTTTTCGATCCATATTGATCCTATCAGGACGTATTAATTTTTTGGATAAGAGATCTTGAATTTCATTCTGACAATGTTGTAAAAGTTCTTGATTCATTTGGATTGGTCTAGCTTTTGTGGGAATCTTTCTTTCATTGAAATCCTTTTCATAAGGAAGGGTGACTATATGGCTTTTGCGATCCCAAAAAGCCTTTGCGAGTTCGCTAAATATTTGAGTTGTTATGTAGAGTTCTAAATCTGATATTTTTTGTTTTGTTTGGGGATTAAGTAATTGCTCGTCAATTTGAAGGTAAGGAATTTCTTCCTTTAAAGAATTAATATGTTGTTTTTATGATATATAATGTTTATTTGTTAAAATATTGAAGAGTTTTGTAATAATAATATCTCTTTTTGTTTGACAAGATTTATGAATGGAAACAGAATATGTCGACCATGTATTTTGGTAAACACACCCTTACTGTTGACTTGAAATGGATAGATTTGAGTAAGGAAAGGAGTACCAAGGATCATATCTTGTGATAGGTCTCGGACTAAAGTAAACACATTTTTGAAACAGTAACCATTATTACAGATATGTGCGTTTGATAATTTATATCTGACATCTAGGGGTTTTGAATTAGCCGTATATAATTATTCTGTTGTTTTCTCGTAATATTTTGAAGGTATAACTCCTTCTCGCAGAACATTATGATCTGCTCCAGAGTCTAAAAGGGCTATGAGAGTTATATTGAATCGTTAATTACTAAATTAATATTGATGTACCATTTTTGGAAGTAAATTTTTTGAATTGAGTTGATAAAATTGCTTGTGGAAGCTTCATTGAGATTTTTGACATTGATCTCTTCAATAGGATTATGATTGAGAAAGTTTTGTTTCCAATTCTAAATACTTTTCTCTTAGGGAAAAAAGATCCTTTTTAAGCTGATTAACTTGCTTTCTAAGTATATTGATTTCTGTTTGTAAATATTTTGTGGTTATTTGTTTGAGAATACTCTGTTGAGGATATTTATCAAACAGAGTGCTTAAACTGAAATGTTCTTTTACAGGGTCTCGTTTTGAACTAGCTTCATCTATTATCAAGTCTTTTAATTTATTGAGATATTGCTTTTGAGTTCTTGATCTGCAATTTGTTGGACTAAATCGAGAATAGCTTCTCGTTTATCTTTTGAAATTACACATAAATGGCAGATGCCTTTTGAAGGAGTTTCATTTTCAGATTCTGTGTTATCTTTTGTAGAAGTACTGGTATCACTTGGAATATCATCTATTAATTCATTAATTTTTTGTTTGGGTATTTTCTTATGGTTTTTCTTTGGTTTTTTATTACAGTTGTTTGAGGTATGTCCTGGTTGGTTACAATTCCAACTTTTTAATGTATTTGACTTAGTAGTAGATCTTCTATGTTTACGGAATTTTGGATTACTATATTTTGAGATCTTATCATATGGTCTAAAAGTTTTTTGGTTCTTCTTTCTCCTGACAGAAGGAGGGTCAATGTTCATTAGACCGAACATGGAGCAGAAACTACCTAATTCATTTCTTGTTGTTGTTCTTTCATATCTATATTTAACTTGTAGTTTGAGTTCATTACATAAGGATAAACCTTCTTGTTTAGTGAAGGCGAATAATTGTCCAAAGGTCATGTCCTCAAAAGGAATGTCTTCGGTGCCAATTGCTGTTTTTAATTTTTGAATAATTCGGTTAGAGAAGAGGCGAGGTAGCCCCATTATGAATCGTTCTTTCCAAAAGGACATGTTACAGTCTCCTCGGCGTAGTACATGAGTGAGGAAAACATCTTTATACCGATGGTATGTTGGGGATCCGGATCCGCCCCCCGGCGAGGCAGCGGAAGAACAAAGAATAGAGGCCGGGAGACGATCAATACGAAAAACAACAATTCAGTAATTGTCATACAAAGGGCGTTCAAAACGAATACCTTGCTGGCACTTGTGCCTGGCTCCAACCGGTATTACAAGAACCCGGCTCTTCTCGTTAGATTGCGGTAGATAATCGCCAATCCGGTCCATGACCAGAACCGAGACTCCTTCGTCAGGCTGCACTAGAAGCACTGACGAGATCAGCACGAACGAATTCTCCTCGTCGAACTGGCCGGAAACAAATTTCCGGCGAAGATCGGCGGCGGCGGCGGCGGCGTGAGTTGAGAGAGGGAGGCGGCGGTTTTAGTGCTAGGGTTAGGTCAAGTTGTGTGAGTTATGACACAAGTATATTAATTAAGTCTCTTAATCACATTTAAATAGAGTGTTGGACTTGGACCGGCCCAACGGGCCCGGGTCCAACAATGAACATTCAGTTCATCTCCACCACCGAGACTTCATCGTAACTCCGATCGCCGATCAGATCGGACCGATCGACTCAGTTTCCAAAACAGAATAATATGATCTGAAAAACCATTTTTCAGAACCCCAGTGCAAAAAGACCGTTTTGCCTCTCAACAGCGGGAAACCCCGGTTTGACCCCTGTTGACTTTTAGGAAGTCGCACTTCCCGAAATCCTCTTCTCGTGCTCAACACATTGAGCTGAGTATCCGTGCGGGAATCTCGAATCTAGTACTTGTGTGACCCTCAATGGTTCAGGGATACAGCTAGCCGTGGGCCCACAACCATTGCGGCTCCGGAATCACAATTCCGGACTTGCCCAACGGATCATGGTAAAGCGTAACTCCGATCGCCGATCAGATCGGACCGATCGATTCAGTTTCCAAAACTGAATAATATGATCTGAAAAACCATTTTTCAGAACCCCAGTGCAAAATGACCGTTTTGCCCCTCAACAGCGGGAAACCCCGGTTTGACCCCTGTTGACTTTTAGGAAGTCGCACTTCCCGAAATCCTCTTCTCGTGCTCAACACATTGAGCTGAGTATCCGTGCGGGAATCTTGGATCTAGTACTTGTGTGACCCTCAATGGTTCAGGGATACAGCTAGCCGTGGTCCCACAACCATTGTGGCTCCGGAATCACAATTCCGGACCTGCCCAACGGATCATTGTCAGGCCTCGTGCTCACAACAGATAAACACATGCGGAAGCTATCAAAAAGTGGGCAAAATTTTCGCTTTTAGGCCCGACGGTTTTAAACGTATAATTTAAAATACAACAATACTTAAAATAAGTTTCCCAAATCATAAAACAATCAACAACAAAGCATACATAAGTCCAACATGTATCATATTCCCCTACGGGTACAACAACAAAGCGCAGGGCATCCCCCTGGATAACTGATACATATATATATATGCTATATGCTACTGGGACACACTAGCCACCTCCTGGGGCACCACCAGCTGGGTTGAAACCACGACCAGCTGTAGAACCTGGGTTTCCTGAAAACAACGCAACAAAGAAACAAACCAAGCCCCGGAGGGACATGGGGTCAAACCCCATTACGGAGAGCAATAATACAACAGAAATAACAGCAAGGAATAAAATACAGGTACTATGCATGAGACGCCAAGGAACAAAGGAAAACTCGACCCACAAGGGAGCTAAGGAACTCAAACATAGCTCCAAGAATCATTGACAACGTACAGTGGCCACGAGGTGTGTTCACAGTGTGGTAGTGAGCCACTCGCCATGAAACTACACCCACTTACCGGATGCATCAAACAACTCAACCTACTGTTGCCTCGTCCATGAACTGTGGTAGTTAACCACTCGGCTCATGGTGGCTACGAACCCAGCAGGGAGATGAGAGTGCGGTATCGCCGCTCGCCCACACATCCTAGTAAGAAAACAATAACAATGCAACAATGGTACAAAGACTACCAAAACTGGAAAGGAA